>QANX01002275.1:0-52983 GCA_003254975.1 Ochetophila trinervis | reverse complement strand
GTAAAATGTATTTCTACTGCTAGGTGNTTTTATTTTTATAATATTTTTATAATTAAATTTTACCAAAGAGAGAGCTGATCGCTACTGTGTTAGGTCAAGCCTGGATATAATATTATGTTTTATTGAATTGTAATTAGAATTATATTATAATATATTTTATAAAATATAAAATATTTTTAAAAAATTAAAATACAATCCAATACTGCATCAAAATATCAAATTATATCATCGAATCTAAAATTGCACCAAACACGTGACAAGATTAAATAAATATAATTCTACTATATCAGATCCGATCTAATTTTACCAGCTATATCGTGTTCGATCTAATCTTTGTCCCAAATACATCCTATAAGTGGGATCATGTAGATAGACCTGAACAGTGAGACCATGATAACTAAACTCTGTCCGAGTACTAGTAGTATTAGTTCTGAGTTTAATTGTCCTTTTTATCTTCCCTGCAGTTTTGAAATATGGGTATTAAGGAGTCATGGAATAAGTTGTTCTCTATTGGAGTACTTCTTCGAGGAATTGATGGAGTATTGGGGTTTAGGAAGGATGCGGGTAAGGTGTTTGTTGAAAGTCTTCGCCAAATGATCTTGGAAACGAGCTGCTTTTGCTTGACATTGCTACCCAACAAACAACAACTCTTCAAATTCCTGAAGGGGTTTGAAACGTTCTTTACCTTTAGAGGGAGTCTAGTTCCAACAGCTAGCACAAATTAATTATTGCTTATCTACTTTACTTTCTGCTTTTCTAGACGCTATTGGAGTATCTTTTATATACAGACTCAAATTATTGCCGAACATTAATAGTTCCTTTTCAAAAGGATAGTCAATAATATATGAAGGTAAGTTTGAAATACATTATACATTGATCCTTGTTTTTGTTCCATGTAAAGGCAATGTAAAGTTAAAAAAAGACTAAGGCTGACTACCCAAAACATTGAAGCATTAGTGAGATGAAACAAAACACCATTAATTCTTAGATTGCAAGAGCTTCATTCCTGTTTGCTATCTTGAGTAGGGGTGGGCAAAACCGAACCAAACCGTTCAAACCGAACCAAACCGTTGCTTTTGGTTGGTTTGGTTTGGTTTGTAGAAGATAATGGTTTGGTTTGGTTTACTATGTTAAAAAACCGCCATTAATGGTTTGGTTTGCGGTTTGGATAATTTTTGGACCAGACTAAACCGCAAACCGCACTTAATATTATATACATTTATAATATTTTTTATTATTAATAATATATATANCAAACGTGGTTGTGCAAGCATGTTTTCATATAAATGTGTCTTGATAAATTAAATGCAATTTGTTAGTGATGAATTTAATATGTTTATTATACAATTGGTGTTGTGATGTCATAATGATATATTGCTTGAGTGTCACAATTACAGGGAAAGGATAAACTAGATGCCTCCCTGGTATTTCAAACATTAAACAAAGAATCTGTCACAAAATGGTA
This sequence comes from Ochetophila trinervis, assembly GCA_003254975.1. Classification (NCBI taxonomy): domain Eukaryota; kingdom Viridiplantae; phylum Streptophyta; class Magnoliopsida; order Rosales; family Rhamnaceae; genus Ochetophila; species Ochetophila trinervis. Next base: position 51,518 of record QANX01002275.1, on the reverse strand, counting down.
TAGTGTGACGGGGAAAAAACAAAATACCCATCAATAAACTTTCCTTAATGACGGTCACAAAAACTTATGTGTGACGGATAACCGTCACAAACGCGTCACAAAAACATATGTATAAGTGACGGACGTGCACTGTGACAAATAAATATCCGTGACGGATAACCGTAACAAAACAGTCACAAAAACGATATGTATAAGTGACGGCTAAGAACGGTGACAAATAAATATCTGTGACGGAAAACCGTCACAAAACCGTCACAACAACAATGATTACGTGACGGACAAAAACCGTGACAACTATATATAAGTGACAGCAACCCGTCACAAAACTGTCACAGAAACGCGATGTTGGCCCCACAACGTCAAGGGCAACTGTGACGGAAATCCGTCACAACGTCGTGACAAAACTGTTCTTTCGTCACGGGTATTTTGCCATCACAAATAAGTAACAGTGACGATTACTCCGTCACAGTTGTGACTTTGTGACGGAAAACCGTCACAATGTCGTGACTAAAAATCCCAATTGTCACGGTTGTATGTCCGCCACATTTAAGTAACAGTGACGGTTAACCGTCACTATTCCGTCACAAACTTCATTATTGTGACGGAATATTAGCCGTCACTTAATACTTGCCGGCGGTGACTCGCCGGAAAATTACAATTAGGCGGACTTTAAGTGACGGCTGTTTGAAGTCACTAAAAATTCATTTTTAGTGACGATAAACAGTAAACGGTCACTGAAGAGAATTTGTGTCGGGGCTATTGCGAAAGCACTGTGACGGGTTAGTTACCGTCACAGTTAGTTGTTTATGTGACGAATCCATCACAAATAATATACCTTGTGACGCAATTGCTTCCGTCACAAAAGGTCTATTTTTTTTGTAGTGACTTGTGTGCCGCTGGTGTTTTTATGTTGTTTTAATTCAAAGTAGCATGACCCTCAACTTTAAAAGTCTACACCTTAAAAATTTTGTGTGTGAACTCTTGGAGTACAATTGTAGGAGAGATAATAATTATTTTGTCTTGTATAGGACTTTGTAATTCTAATTTTCACCTAATTGCTTTAGTGGTCTAAGAGTTTGTTAATGAATTCTACTTTATTGAAAGATAGAAGAAATTGGATGCTAAGGAAATTTTCTATGCATCTGACCTTTTTCTTGTAATAATTTTTTTTTTATACTATTTATTGAATAAACAAGTAGGTAATGTGCTCGTAGAGCTTGAATTATGAAGGAATGAAGGGTTGTTTGGAAATTTTCCATGTGTTTCAATTGTTCTTCATATACTAACAGAACTTCGAATTATGTAGTAGCTGAAGTACTGCTATCGGAAACTTAAAATTAATTATGGTATAAATACGAGTCACCAAGTGATTCAAAGTCCAGCCTTGTAGATTGATGTGTATTATTTTTGCTTTTGCTTTTTCTTTGAAAATAGATTATGTTACTTTTTGTTAAATTTTTTCTTGAACTTTAGTTTTATTCTTTTTTGGCTAACTTTCTGACTTTGAAAAGATTTCTCCGTGGCAGGACCAGTATTGAAAACTCTAATTAGAAGCTATCACAAGTTATATGGGATGTTAAAAGTCTATACGTGCTTGTACATTATGAATTTGGATACATGTCATAAAGCTGGATTTTTTNATCGTAGAAATATAAAACTTTTATTTTGTATTTTGTGCCAAATAGCTATAATTTGGTTAAAAGAACTATCTCTCTGGATCACTTAATTAAGCAGGTTTACTTTGGGAATCCCTTATATCTCATTCTCTCTCATAACCAGCCTTTAATTCTTCCTCAAACATATTTCTCTCTGCAACAAGAGGTGCATGCCACAAGTTCATTTTGATTATTTCTTATTGAATATTAGCTAGCTTAAATTCCTCAAAAGTAGGAACTCATTGAATCGAGTGGCAAGCAAAAGAAACATAATTAAAATCCATGCTAAAATATATCATTTAACATCGAAGTACTCCAGGAAATTAAGTTCTAAAATAATAGACCAAAATATATGCCAAATACCCCACTTCAACCCCACTTTCACATTCAATTCCGTAAGGCAAAAGATATGAGTTAATCATATGCCCTTTTAATTTGGTAAGTCTGTTTGGCATTCCTGCTTCCACGAAGCATATAGTTTTGTCACCAAGAAAGGTCTTCAAATTGCCATGGTTTATGCCCCAGTTGCCTGAGTGAATTATCAAGCAACGACTCACAACACATAATACCAACACATTAGCATTTTCTTCATGTTTGTAGTCCACTCCCACAACTCGAGTTTTCAGCAAATTCCTTAACTCCAACAATTTATCGTCAAGAGGGCAAGCTTGGTCAGCTAGGCTCACCTTAACCTTACTATCATGGAATTCTACTTCAAATGTATCTATCTTTTTTAAGATAGACGAAGGAATCATTGTGACCAGTGCTTATTTTTCTTATATTTTTATGTTTATATATATAAAACAAGCATACATGTGCCGGCCGGTCGATCGAGAATGGTGAATTCATTGCATGTGAATCAGCGTTCAAAGTGAACTTTTGGAATATAATTAAGCACATAGAATTAAAAGAAAACTTGAATCTAGACTATCTTTTTCTAATTAATTAATGATGTGAATGGTGAAAAGCGCGCTTTGCTTATATATATGTAGGGCAATGGAAAGTCGAAAGACATGTATAGTACATGTATACCAGTAGGTAGCATTAGATTATGCAGCAGACTTTCTTATATATTTGAATTCAAATTATTTTTTATTACATCGTACTACTACAAAAAAGAGCTTTCTGTGACGGAAGCAAATTTGTCACACAATCCACCAACTGTGACGGTAACTAACCTGTCACAGTGCTTTCGCAATAGCCCCGACACAAATTCTCTTCAGTGACCGTTTATTGTTTATCGTCACAAAAAATGTAGTTTAAGTGACGGCAAAAATCCGTCACTTATATGCCAACCCATTGTATATTTTCGGCGAGCCACCGTTGGCAAGGATTAAGTGACGGATCCTCTTCCGTCACAATCACGACATTTGTGACAGTAGTGTGACGGCTAACCGTCACTGTTACTTAATTGTGACAGCCAACTAACCGTGACAATTGTGCGGCTTAGTCATGACTTTGTGATGGATTCCCGTCACAGTTGCCTAATTTATTTTGTGTCGCCAATGACACTCTTATGTGACAACTGTGTGACGGGTTTCTGTCACTGATATATAATTGTCATTGTTCGCAGCTGTAACATAAATGTTGTTGTGACGGTTCTCCGTCACGAATATATAATTGTCACTGTTCTCAGCCGTCACTTATACATTGTTTTCATGCTATAATATCATGTCTATATGTACTAATTAATACAAAAATTCACTTTTATTTACATATATGTGACACAACTAAAATTTTAGTTTACATTAAAATGGATAATATTGTATTGTCACAAAATATCTTTTACATTCAAATTCTAACACAAGTACACTAAGCATAGTGTATCACATATAATAAGATTTACACAAAAAAAAAAAAAAAAAAAAAAAAAAAAAAAAAAAAACACCCACAAAAAAAAAAAAAAAAAAAAAAAAAAAACAGACAAAATCCAATGCTCCTACTGTAGCAGCTGAGATACAAATTGCAATAATTAAGTACTAAAGGTAAAAAAAAAATTATACTTTGATAGCACAGGTTCCATATCAAAGCAACAAAATTAGCCGCAAGGACCTGCAATTGATAGCACAGATGAAAAGTTAGAAATTTAACTTAACAGGATAAATTAATACACCAAACATGATAATAAGAATAACAGCAAACACATGAATATGATTAAATATATATTCTAATTTGAGAACAATTAGGAAATGATGGCAACTTTCATTTTTGACTTGTACTATGAATATAAAAGTTATATACTTGCCTTTACAAATCTGCAAAGTGCAGCACATTTGGGTTCTGCCTCTGAGGGAGCTTGTGAAAATCAGTTGTGCATATATGCACATACAGTTGAGACACACTAGAAAAAGAAACTGAGGGTTGAGTCCATTAATTCAATTAGGAAGTGTTTGAAAGAATAATATCTATATATATGTGTGTGTGTGAGTGTGTGTGTGTGTGGTGAACAGTTTACATATTTGTTGAATATCAGATTCCATACATATTTAAATCGATTGCTAACTCTGTTTCTGCACCACTATTGCATTATTGATGACCAAAGTACTAGTTATTTGTACATACAAATTTGCACCAATGCCATAATAGCAAATTTCAAGATCGATACTCTTTTACTATCCCAAAACCCTTAAAAATACTAATCATCAATGACAAATAACATTACCTCATTTACCAACAAATATTCCATATAACAACCACATTATAATGGAGAAAAAGTATGGACTCCCCATTTTGAATACACATCACACGTCAACTTGGAGACAAGCAGAATGCAACGCATAATAAGTACTTAGCTTTCCATGCACTAGATAATTCAGATAGTACCTACTAATATCAAGTCTTAAGTAGAAGTTGAAACAAATTTACCAATTCAAGTCAGAAATGATAATTCACAATTCAGAAAAGGCAAACCTCAGGTGTTTGTAGTCACCTGAAATAATGGCACAAGAAGAAAAAATAATAATAAAAAGCTTTCTTCCATAGAGGTAGAACTGAAGATTTTTTTTTTATATAGACTTGGTAGAAGTAAAAAGCTTTTTGTCAATAATATACAAAAAAAACAAAGTGGATAATCAAGAAGAAAAAATAATAAATAATACTTGTTCATATACCATTTTACTTTGCACAAACATAGAAAGCACTAACTGCATTAACAGATCCCTGTTGTGTCTTCACACTTTCGGAAACAAGCTACATGAAAGATCCCATTTGAAATCTATGTACAACCAGATCAAGCATCCAGCTAAACCATTGAGCTCAGTAATAATGTCTCAGGAATTGAAGACAACATGACAAGAAACTTAGAAATGCAGACAATAACAAAAAAGATCTTGATATTGTAGTCATCCCTCTCAGTCACCTGCTGCAACAGATGCTGGTTTTGTGACTGCATATCCTCATATGCCTGGCCAATGGTCTGCATGCAAACAAAAAAGCATACATGAATCCAGCTTATTTATTTATATAAAAAAGAATGGAAATCTGAAGAAAAAGACTAGTAAGGGCTCAATTTCTAATATATAAGCCTCTACCTCCTTGTCGTTAATTCTAATGGCCTTTGTAAGCTCCAAACCATCTCTACATTAAAAGTCCAAATAACATTGTTAAAAAGTTCGATCACACTACCAATGTTTTGTTTTAATTAAAAAGTCATTCTGCATTACTAAATAGCAACGAAAACATTCAAATTGTCATCCCATCCTATTAGTCACCAATAAATGAAAAAGAAAAGAATTTTTAAACCTAGCAATTCAATTTACTCAAAGTTCCCGACTATAAACCTAGCAACACAAGAAAGCCTCAATATTCAGCAGCCAAATGCCACCTACCCACTCAAGAGTCAAGAACAAGCATTTAACTATTAATATACATCCATGTACCCCAACAAGGCAACAAGGCAGTTTTGCCTATTTTCTCTTAACAATAGGTAAAAAATAGACTAAGAAAATATATTTAGAAAGACAACATTTTCTTAAAATACCACAACAACTTCAAAGCAACACAATTTTTTGGCTACAAAGCACCCTACATAAATAAAAACTTAAAACTCAAAAATTTGAAAAAAATCTAAGAACTGAGTTGTAGTTACATCCAACGCATGTACATTTGATGCCAATAGAAAAAATTAAGACTGAAAACAGAAGATCATAATAAAAAATTCTAACTTGCTGCAACCGCAAATTTCTTAAACCCTAAAATCCCAAATAGACCAATACCTTACCTGCAATTGAAGGATTGATGAACGTAGGGGGAGAATCAGCACTACTGGATGCTGAGTTGGACTTCAGACATCACAGCAAACTCTCTACGGCAAGTTGCCAAACCGCCATTGCAGCGAGGACTCTTCTTCTCCGAGAACCAAAACCCCCTGCGATTGCAGAGTCCCAAGGCCAAAAGAACACTAAAGAAAACACTTTGCATGATACCTTGTCCCATCAGCACTATATGCCATTGTTGTGCAAAAGTGACCAGGAGCATCATAATCAACTCTAGAACCCATGTTATCATATAACCATGCCTTGATTTTCCCATCAGTTGCTGTTGAAAAGATGAACTAAGGAAAAGAAAAAAGAAAAAAACAATAAATAAATAAACAAGAAAAGAAGACAATGTATAATACTTGCATAAAAACATAAAGTAGCTGTCAGGTTAAGTTTCATATGCCTCCACACACACACACACACACACACACACACACACAAACACAGAGACATATACAAACATATATAATATATGAAGGTGGAAAAAAAATAATTTGAAAATGAGCAAATCTCAAGTGAAGTAACAATGTGAACCAAACTTGGAATACCTGGATGTTTTCCTTCTGGTGTGGGCAAACAGAATAAACTGGAGCTTCGTGACCTTCAAAAGTAAACAACTTATTGCCAGTGGCAGCATCCCACACCTGCACAAGGATGCAAATTTTAAAAGACAAGTCCATATCCTTGCATTAACATTGAAAGGAATAACCAAAAAAAGCAAACCTTAATGGTCTTGTCCTCTCCACAGGTTATGATGCATAATTGTTTGCTTGGGTTAGAGAAAGCAATGTCATTAACATTACCAACATGGGCATCAATCTGTTTAATTTTTTAGACAGAAATTAAAACAGCACAAAAGAAAAGAAGCTTAAGAAAAGTAATAATAAAAACAGGGAAGAGAAACTAGTAAAGCATCATTTTTCCTTTATGTTGAGAAACCAAAAAGAATAAAACATTACAAAAATAAGACCTCAAGATGGTTCCGTAGATCATCACCACCATGATAGGAACATATGTGCACAATGTGCTTGGAATATGCAACATCTGAAATAAATATCAATCACAAGAATCAATTTTTTCTTCCTATATGCCCAACATCGTGATAGAAATATTTCACCAAAATGAATAAGTAATAGAACCCTCTGAACATACCAAAAAGAGCACCATCAAGACTCCAAATAACACGATTTACAGCTGCAGTATATTCATTGGACATAGATGCCTGTCAAGTGGGAAAGAAAGATATTGAATTAGGCTTATTCATTGACGGTACAATCACTGTAAAATATAGTCCAAGATCAGGGGAAAAAATAGAAAAGGGCTGAGCGCAATAAACCTGCAGAGTCATTGTGCATGACCCAAGGTCCCAAATGTTGAAATTTCGAAGGACAAGCCTCCCCCTGGTTACTATCTCCCAAATGGTGATATCACCCGTGTTTGTTCCAACTAAGATTGGACGAAAATAAGAGAGAGAGGTTGGTCATCTTTCAATTCTAAAGACTTAAATTTCTAAATTTCAACCTAATTAAACAAAAACCAAAATTTAAAGGCAGATTCTTTTAAACATCAATAGCTAATCGGATGTTTAAGTTGGGCGGTGGATCAGCTGGCCGTCGCCAGATGTGGCTTTCCGGCGAGAGGCTTAAGTTGCGTAGGTTCTTTATGGGGCATGTCTGATCGAGAGAAGGGGAGAGGAAAGAAAAGGGAGGGAGTGATCGAGGGAAATAGGGAAGAAAAAATAAATAAATAGATTTTTATTATTTAAGAAAGGTTTTTAACATATTTTTAATAAATTCAATTAGCAATTGTGACGTTTAAAATTTCTGTCACAATTATGCTAATTGTATGGGGGCCAAATTTCCCTCCAAAATATTCTGGCAAATTTTACATTCAAATTCCAATTTGTAGGCCGAACTTTTACATTTAACCGTCACAATTGAATTTTTGATCAATTGTTACCAATTAGTCACCGTCACAAAAAGAAATTAGTGACGACATTTGTCATTTTACGTCACTAAATGCAAACAAAAATTCAAAATTTTGTTCCCGCGCAGCTGAATGTGTGACGGCCACATATTTGTCACAATTAATGGAAAATGAATCTACAATTGTGACGGAAGTTGAAATTTCTGACACAGAAAACAATGTTTTGTAACGGGTACATTTCCGTCACAAAGATTTCCGTCACAAAACATCGATTTTTTTTGTAGTGTCACTATCAACCTATGAGTTGATTTTTAGGAAAATCAGAATGGTAAAAAACAAAAGAACAGAACAATAGATCATCAAAAAGAGGCAATAGATTCAAAAGGGGTTCATAACAATATTGTCTTTTAAGAACATAACAATATTTCTTCAACAAATCTGCCCCTCCTCAAGCAGAATTATAAGCTTTTAATAACCCCAAAACCCACGACGCAACAAAATGTATATAACATGTTAAATTGTTCATAAAGGAAAATAGTGATAATATTTTTAACACACCTGGGGTAGATACCACAACCTCCAGCTACATATCAAGAGAAAAAAGAAAAAAAAAAATTACAAGTTCTCCTTACGATGCCAACTCCTAAGCAGAATGACAGACCAGAAAGGAGCTGGAACAATGGCTATTCTAGCAAATTTAACTAAACTGATATGAAAACCTCTACTTTAAAGTACCACATGGAGAGATGCTTATTGAATGTGGTCTGTCAATACATAAACAATAGTAACTATTTTCTTAAAAAATAATACAAATGCAGCCTCTCACCTTTAAGGCTTCAAGTACTCAATAAACAAAAAGTATTTTCAAGATCAAACTACTAGCCCAAATAACCCTATACCTGTTAAGCAATAACGGAATCCATAGATATAGAAATCGACAAAGTTCGTTGGCCTCAGGACAGGAAAAAGTCAGCTTTATTAATCTTTCCATCAAATGCTTGAAACAGGCATTTCGATTGACATAAATCTAAAAAAAGGAAGCAAAATCCAAATGATATACCTCTTTCTTTAGCTCTGGAAGTGCCTTCTCCACTCTTCCTAAAATATATAAATTTAGTAGAACCATTTCAATAAATTAATTAAACAAGTGCAAGAAAGAGTAAATCATGAAGTATACCCAAAAACCTTCAAATTGAAATGATAATGGAAAAAATCCTTACCAGGGTAAAGTATCGCTGTTTATAAGCTTTTCATTTTCCTGGTATACACAGTGTCATTAGAGCTCATTATATAAACTCGAAGGCTAAATGTTAAGGAAGTAAGGTATGAAAAAACTCCAATTGTTACTTACCATGCGAACATCAAGATCCTCACATCAGTATTATTCACTTCCAAGTCTGAACAAAGAGCTTCAACTCCTTCTAGACTGCTCATAAATAAAGTTGTGACAGAACCTTTATGGCATTTTTGACAAAGCATTCAGCTAGAGCCAGTATCACACTAATATAAATAAGTGGAGCTAGTATCACAATATTAGAAACAGTATTCCTTTTGTTTTTAACCCATTGGGTATCGTCTTTAAAATAGGAACATTTACTCAACAATATCTGATATATGAAACATATTTGACGCATATAGCACTTCTCTACTGCATGTCACCAAAAGTAGTCGTGCTAAAAAGATTCTAAAAAGCTCTAAATAGTTATTCAGAACCCATGATTAAATATGCAACAAGAAGAAAAACTTTAACAAACATATTTTCATTTTTCAGAAGAATTAATGGACACATCATATTCTGTTTAGTACAATATAATGAACTAATATCACAGCCTTTCCTATCTGTTCAATTTCAATTGGAACAACCAATAATTCATCACTAAGACTGGATGCATACAGATTTCGACAAAATCAGCAGCCAAATATTATTTATGAAGTCATAGCTGAATTTGAGAGATGATATAGGTTCGTTCAAAATAAACCAATTTGATTTGATTGAAGAAGGAATGAAAATGGGAGCTTTTCACACATGCATTCAATAATTTAGACAATATAATAAGCAAATAATTTAGACAATATAATAAGCAATGAAAAAAAAAACATAAAATTCAATGAGTAGATGGGTGTGCTTCATATATGTAAAACAATCCATCAATTAAACGACAGGAGTAATTTAAATATTTGAAGGAAGATTTCATGTATGTAAAATGTATGAATCTTCAACATGCGCAATCTGAATCTCAGTATGAAACAAAATACTTCTCTATCATAGCATTCTTTAAGAAATGCACTAAGCCTTCTGTTTCAATGTATTATGACCGATGTCTTATTTTCCAGATTGAGTCATATTTTCCTTTAGCAATTCCTACTGCTCGTTGAAAGTACAAACCATTAATTATAGGAGTAGTTAAACATTTCACCACAAAATCTTCTACTGAGCAATATAGATTTGCATCTCATCCAATATAGACAACAAATTGACACATTGGATTTATAATAGTACTATAGTATATTGTTTAGATATTCTATACCATTAAAAGGTGCATGTGGGTGCCTTCCTTTCCATTACACATTTTCTTAAAATGCAGGTTTGACACATTGGATTGCTTGATGTGGAATACTCAGTTCTGAATTTTTTTTTTCTTATCTAAAGAAAGTCTTGATAAAAATAAATAAATAAATAAACAGAAAAAATAGNATACTCAGTTCTGAATTTTTTTTTTCTTATCTAAAGAAAGTCTTGATAAAAATAAATAAATAAACAGAAAAAATAGTTGGCATGTATATCCAATCTTCATCCTAGATTTACAATCTATCCTTTGCATTTCTTTAAGACATGCAAAGTTTCTCCAATTTTGGCCATCGAAGTCACCCCAGAACAACTTTTTCAAAATAAAAACAAGACAAGGCTAAAGTAATATAAATCTAATATTCATATAAAGGGCCAAACATCAAAACAAAAATCCTCTCAATTTTCCAAAGAGAAGAATAATACAAGTAATTCACTTCCGCATGGACAAATTAGAAAATGTTATAGTCAGCATGCAACTTGAATTATTGCTACGTATTAATACAAAAAAAATATTTGTCATGGAATCACCAATTATTTTATTTAATAAATGAACTATAATTTGAGACAAAACTTCACATGCATCATTTTTCCTTCTCAAGTCCTACAAGCCACGAAATGCTGAAAACAATAAATAAATTAAAACAACAAAAATAAACCTCCCAAATCATTTGAAAATCTGTGCGTTCCAATTTTTTAAGCAATTCCTGTAAAAAAAATTAAAATTGTTCATTGATATTTCGTACCCAATGAAATAAATAGAGGCAAACTCGTTTGGCGATAGAGAGATTACCTAAGTCGACTGCTTTTGTGATTTGTTAGAGAGCTTTGGAAACTCAAGTTCTGTATATGCAAGGCCGCCGTTTGCTTTTGGGTTGAATCAGAGATACTTGGGACCAGAGGAAGACGGTAAGGGCAGAGGAAGAACACAGGGCCGAAGATTCAAGGCCAGCATTTCTTTTTGGGTCGAATCGGAGATACTAGGGGTGGAGGAGAGCCGACAAAAACAGGAACGGTCGTGGTCAGGGGAGAACAACGGCCGCCAAATGTACTGAAGAACAATGGCCACCGGATTTACTAAAGAGTCGGCAGGAGGAAGAACACGTGGCAAAGGGAGGAAGAGGCCGTGGTCAAGAGAGAAGAAGGGGGAGAGGCCAAAACTTTCAAATTTGATTTCTTAAATAATTTGATTTCTAAAATTAGGGCATAATAGTATGGATGGTATAATTGGAAAAACATAATAAATGGGGGCTTAATTTGTAAATGCACAAAATGACATAATTATTTTATTTTTTTCAAAAATTTTGACCGGATTTCTTGATTACCGATTGCATATCAACAGAGAGTTTATGCTGGAAACCTCTATGAGGTTTCACTTGAGAATTTTCCATTATTACGATCAATCATGGGATTTGTAAGAATTTTTTTTTTTCTTTTGATTCTCATCTTCCACTAGATACTTCTAGAATGATAATTATTCTTACTTAAAACCTTTGTTGCTTTCTCTAGTTATTAATCAGGACCATCTTATATTGTATATTATATCTTTTTTGTTAATTAGGATTGGATTTTGTTTAAATTAAATATAGTAATTAATTACATGGGTTATTCACCACATAAAGTATTACTATTCTATTTGTTTATGTTTAAGTTTCATTTGTTTATAATTAGTTTAGTTTAATTGCGGCGATGTCTCCTAAAGTATTAAACATTATACTTTTATCTCTCTTGATTCCGAATTAGACAATAATGAGACTTGATTCTTTGAAAACAAGAAGTACTCAAAATATAATAGGCTCATCATTTTTTGACGTTAAACGTCACGTGTTATACGCATGTTATAGTTTGCCATTGTTTTGAAAGGCAAAATCATCATTCCAACCTACAAATCTCTAAGCCAAATAGAGACACCATGTCAGAAGAACAACAAGAACAAGGCAATCAAAAACTAAGATTTCTCTTCTTTCCCAACCTTCCACTGAATCCAACGTAAACCCATATCCCAAAAGAGAATTTTCAAACAATTTGTCAAAAACTAGGTCCCTAATTCCATCTTCCAAGATCCAGTCTTCAACGCCGCCATAGCCTTCCTACCTTCCAACTACAAATTTGAGATCCACAAAATGTAAAGAACTAAATGGAAGAGTTTAAAGATTTATCTATTTGAAAATGACTCTCTTTTTCCTTTCCTAGGAACCAACCAACATGAATAACTGAATGGAAGAGGTTTAGTGCATCCTTGGAACTCAGAACATCTTAGGATTTATTATCAATGATTAGTAACTTGTAATTTTGGTACTCTTTTTCCTCATGTTGGTTATCCTTTCAAAAATTTTACTTCATGGGGTTTTAACGAGGCCAGTTTTCTTAAATCTCAATTCAAAATGAAGTTTTGTTCTCCAAATAGTTGTTTGTGTGAACTTTCTTTTGGGTTTGACTCATTCTTTAGTTTTTGATGCGCGTTATTTATTTAATAATGCTTCATTTTCAGCCTAGGCAGGCTCGACTTCACTAGGTCAAGTTCAACTGTCCAGGTTGCTAGTAATGGAAGCTACTACCTAGTCTCTAGTTCAGATGAGCTTTCTAAGTTTTGCCAGTCTGGGCAGGCTCAGCCTCACTAGGTTGAGTTCAACTATCCATTACGCCTATTGTGGAAGCTACCACCTTGGTCTCCAGTTCATGTGATATTTCCAAGTTTTGCCAGCCTGGGTAGGCTCAACCTCACTAGGTCGAGTTTAATTGTTCAGGTCATCTGTATTGAAAGCCACCTAGTTTCCACTTCATGAGAACTTTTCAAGTTTCACTAATCTGGACAGGCTCAACCTTACTAGGTCAAATTCAATTGTTCAAGTCGACAATACTTAAAGTTGCTTATTTTCAATTCTGGATGGGCTATTCTTGCCTCATTCATATAATAAAGAAAAGTTCACTCTTCATTTCTCCTAATTGGAGAACATAGAGTGTGGGGGGAAAGTAGTAACAATAAGGTACTAAAAGTAAAAGTAATACAGTGAAGTCTATTTTATTCAAACAAAATTTGAACATCTCAATCCATAAAGAAGATAAATTAAAACAAATAACAGAGTTACATTTTATTGATTTTAGTTAAAAATAAAAATAAAAATAAAAATAAAAACTCTAGCAACTCTAAGAACTTTAAAAGTTTTAAAGTGCTTGTAGTCATCAATCTCTTTTTAGCTTCAGCCATGCCAAATCCTGTGTTTGAATGCCAACAGTTGCATCAGGATAAGGAACTATGGTATGATATGCAAAAGTGTCACGAGTGGAGTTCTGTAAGAAATCCCATGAAAGATTAGGGTACGTTGTCTCTACTACCCCCTTGCAGGCATAGAAACCTTTGTGAAATTGGCTCACCAGCTCGTTGTAATCAGTATTGGTAAGGTTGCCTATTTGCTTCTAAGATATTTTCATTTTCTCCTTAAGATGTGCAATCTCCTTTTTAGTATCTTTAAGGACGAAAGAGAATGCCTAGTTTTTTTGTTTGAGTTTTTTCTCCAGTTGAGCAACCTGAATATTGAGTTTGTCATTTTCACCTTTCAGTTTGGCTATTTGGCTCTTTAGTGAGTTGTTTTCACCCTCCAGCTTCATAGATCATTTTTTGAGGTATTTATTGTCCTTCTTAAGCATATTGGCATAACTTCTGGCTTCATCAGCTATTTTTTCCCATATCTTCAGCTTCTTTTACACCTAATGTGAGACCTTACTATTCAGATTAAGTGCGTTATGACTAGCCTGAGATGGAAGCATATAGAAAATGACTTATAAAAAATACATGAAGATAACAAATTGTGTGAGCAGTTAAAGTTACCCTGAGGTAATCAACCAAGACTTGGTCAGCATGCCATTTCAGGGAATTTTCTGTGAACCTGGTCTCTAACCTTTCAGTAATGACTTCAATAAGCCGGCAAGCCATCTCAAAAAGTATGTGAGGCAACATCCTTGACCATATCATGTCAATCTCTTCGGTGAAAGTCATAGAGTTCTTCTGCACTCTCTTAATGGTAGATTCTTTACTCTTTGGGTGGCTAGGTAGGGTTGTGTGCCTACCTTGAGCAACCTAATGAGCTACGGAGGGGACTTCCATGCTAGAGTGAGGAGAGCCCCCAATATTGTTTCTTGGTGCTTTGGCATGGGCCTCAATGTCCACAGGTCAGATTGCTGCATTTTTTTCACATTGAATTCGACATTGCTGAAAAGAAAAAAAAAAGTAAGCAATCTCAAAGACAAAATAAACCAAGTTTCATAAACATGCAAAAAGTATCCTCATCAAGTCTATCATCTTTAGGGATTAGTTTAGCATCCCTCTCATGTTAAGGAAGCTTGAAAATAATTCCCACACTGCTTTCTTGTATCTTAGACAAAGCAGTAATGGATGAACTCCATGTATAAATACCAAAACAAGAACGAACACACTGGTGGGGATTGGGTTCAAGAAGTGGAGATTCCCAGCTTCTGCGGATAAAAAAAAAAAGCCAAGATTCTTGCCAGCGGTGTCGATCCCAGAGCTTATTTAGGAGGTAGGGCATGCCAGTACACGAGTAGTAATAATAAAGGCCAAACTTCTCAATGACGGATTAAATATAGAATAGGGCTTGAAGCTCTAATAATGATGGATCAACAGAAAAATATTCTCTCCACATGACATACGAGCTGAAACAAAGCTCTCCAAACACTGGGGTATAATTGGATAGGACTTAATCCAACTTGGTGGAAGAGTCTTTTGATAAACAGCTAGAGAGATAGCCTTAAACCATACTCAAAGAATACCGAATTCAAGGTAAGCTAGGAACTTTGTTTTCTTGAGGTCTCCTAATTGTCACTTCAGGAGGAATATCATATGCCTTTCTTAAGGCTACTAAATTCTCATATGAAACGATGGAGGTCACTTGGTCGATTGGCCACTCTTCGACCACCTCTTCCATTGACGAACTACGACATTCTTTTTCCCCTACGAGGAAGGTGTTGCTGAACACGTGGTTTATAAGCCTAGCTAGGCACTCCCTTATCATCATCATAACTCGCTATGATGTGAAGTTAGGGGGAATGGAGAACTCTTGGTACACTAGGTGTCTCTTAAGGGCCAGAAGGAACTGAGCATGGCTATACAAATTTTTTGAGAGCATAAAGTATGATCCATCAAGTGTTATCATGGCCAAAGAAATAAAAATCTAGAACAACCTCATCTTGCACATCATTCTTACTAGAAGTAGAACTCCACATACTTGAAAAATAAAGACAAGAAAAGGTTCCAACATTTACTTCCTAAATTGATATGAGATTCAAAAGGATGCTCCATCTAAAGCATGACCTAGAAGGTGTTTGATTAATAATCAGTTTCAAAAAAAATGTATATATATTACATTGAGTCCAACTAGTGGAAAAAAATATGAAGTAGTAACAAGATCTACAAAAGTCTCTTTAAGCACTACAACCTGTGAACATCATTAGTAAAGCATAAATAATCAAAAATAAAGGAGTTTCCAAGTATTTTAACAAATTGCATAGTAGGAAAAAATAAAAATAAAAAGTTTTTATTTTCCATAAAAGTGGAGCCTGTGTGATGCATTCATGACATTTAATGGAGGTTTGCCCGTAAATCTCCATGTGAGAAGTTTTGGAGAAATACATGGAGTTTAACAAAAAAGAGAGAGAAAATCTTTCTTGTTGTAATATTAATGGCAGTGGAGCCCACAAGAATCACATGGTACATTGACATTCTCTCTCTCCATTAAAAAAGGGTGAAGACCCGCATGAAAATCAAATACCATCGGAAAAAAAGGTTGATAGAGGGCATAGATTGCTGTTTCTTTTTCCTTGCTGTATTTTCAATCAAACTCATATGTGAGAGACATATGGAAGAAAGGGACACCAAAAATATGTAAGTTTGTTAATGTCTTTTGGGATTTATATGGTCTCTAAAAAATATTATTATTGTTTCCTAGCAATAATATTATAAAGGAATCTTGATCTGCCTTGACATCTTGAGAGTCAAAAAGTAACATGAGTCTATTTCAAAATTGATTGTTTTAATAAAAACTAACCAATTTGGGAGCAACTGTTGTGGAGGTTTTATCCTTATCTTTAATAAATATTAAAATTTAAAGGATTTTCATCTTATCTCTAATATATATATTTGAATATTAAAATTCAAATAAAATGGGGATATTTATTTTATTTTAATATGAAATAGATATTCCCTATAAGATTTTGTAATCTTTAGGGATTTTGAATGATAGATCAAATTTTTCAATTTGAATTTTGAAGCAGTGGATTAGTCTCTATAAAGATGAAAGACTTCTTCATTTTGGGAGTTCCACTATGGACTCTCTCCTTTTTGAAATTTTTTTCTCTAACTCGAAGGGTGCACACTGAAAACCATGTCGGCATCCCTCTAATGTTATCTTTTGTTTTGAAGTGTCCAATTTGCAAGAATCTAGGGATTTGTAGAAAATGTGAAGCAATTAAAATCCGGCAACAGCAGTGGCGCCGTATATGGGAACCTTGTTCCATATCAATTGTTGTTTATAATTTCTTTCAAAGATTTTCTTCTTAATTTCTTGTAGATATTTTATCTTATTCTTGCTATAAAATTCAACCAAAACACAAATATTTTCTTAACAGCAAGGGAGTCTACCTAACATTTCGTTCACCCAACTATTTGATTGGTTACTTTGGAAGCATGACTTCCCAGCAGCATAAACAACAGATAATAGTAGAAGCGGGTGAACCTTCAAATAGGCAACCTCCAAACTAACATATCACACAAACCGATTTTGATCCACCGGGAGCAAACTCGACTCAGCAAAGAGCTACTTTGCCACCTGTTTGGCGCCATAGCGAAAGGCATGTCGTACTTTGTTTAGAGCGTCCAAATTGTCAGATTTGGATAACCCATTTGCCCAACTTATGGGAACCACAACTACCCATATACAACGTAAAATGGCGTGATTGGAGCCTGCTGCCTTATCTCAGAAGAGTTCAACGCTTGCAGATTCCCCGCACCACCGAACCAAGGCAGAGACCAACCGAGATGGAAATCAAGATGACCACTGGAGCAATTCAGCTCGGTCTACCTCCTAAATGGAACCATCAATGAGGATCCATGCAGAACATGCTTCAGCCAAGAATTTTAGATTTTCAGTTCCATAAAGGTCGATCACAAGTTTGAGAGCTGTTAGTGAGGCCTCTTTGTCACCGATTGGAAAGATGGAGAGAGATGACCTACGATTCTCTCTAATTGTAAGAAGATAAGCTTGGGAGGAAGATGAACAATAGTGAGTTCATTCTCAATGTGCAAGAATGACACATAACAAAAATTTTAAAAACTAGCGATGACAAGCTCAGGAGGAAGATGCATGGACACGGACCTAATTTCAGCATGCATGGAGGACACGAGGTGAAAATCACAAAGATGGGCGAGCACAAGCTCCTTTCCAGTATGGTGGATTGACAAGATATGAGAGTGATGGCATGTAGATCCAAGAATAGACATTGAGATGACTTGATGGAAAAATCACACAGCTATGGATGATATAGTTGTTGAGCAGCCATGCATGCAATGAAGGTACCAAGTGCAAGAACCAAGTGGTTATACAAGAAACCTACCTCAGAACACTTCGGGATAAAGGATATGGCAAACCATTTCACCTTTCACTAGAGAAATTTAACAAGTTGTCCTTCCTCCAAACTATAAAATCTCTACCTTAGAGCGTTGTCAGGGAAAAAGTGATCCTATAGAACACTAAGGTGCTTATCAAGCTTGGATGGAGTTAGAATAAGCCAGTGACATAATTATGTATCTAGCTTTTCCTTTGACTTTTGAGGGGCATAGCAAGGACCTAGTTTACAAGATTGAGTCATAATTTAATCAGTTATTTCAGCTAGCTAGAAGACTCTTTTGTAATTCTGTTCATGGGAGCTTGTCCAGCTAAAAAGCCACCATCATACTTTTCGTTAGAAATTCAGAGCGAGAATGAATCTTTGAAATCTTATGTTCAAAGGTTTACTGAATGAAGGATGTAAA
Organism: Ochetophila trinervis; assembly: GCA_003254975.1. Taxonomy (NCBI): domain Eukaryota; kingdom Viridiplantae; phylum Streptophyta; class Magnoliopsida; order Rosales; family Rhamnaceae; genus Ochetophila; species Ochetophila trinervis. The sequence continues at coordinate 33,068 of QANX01002275.1, read as the reverse complement.
TTGAGGGGTGCATTGATGATCAAGCAATGCAAGATGGATTGCAGGATGAGGACTTTGTAAGGAATATCACAAAAAATCTACCTTAGACGTTTTTAAATATGCTTGTAGAAGCTTAGAGTCACATATCGGATGAAAAAGTAATTAAACCAAAAAGAAATCTCAACAGGAGAGAAAATAATGCCAAAATCGACATCAAGAAGAATCAAAATAATGGACCCCAAAACAACAAAAAAAGCTATGAGGAAATGAATCAGGAGTCTCATTTCTCAAGAAATAAATTTGAGAGGTTTACACCTCTCAATGCATGCTGATGAAAGTTGAGGGAACCAACATGTGGAGAAAGCCATAACCCATAATAACTCCACTCAAGTTCAGAAAAGTATTGCATACGCCATAGCGATTTCAGACATACTATAGAAGAGTGTTTTGAGCTTAAAGAATAGATAGAATCATTCATTCGACAGGGTCACCTTAAAAAGTTCGTAGAGAAAAAGGACGAGCTGCCTCCACCGGCATTACCTCCAACTCTACCTCGTAAAGGGGGAGTTGAGGGGGGAGAAACATCAATCCAACCAATTAGATGAGTAAAAGCTATTATAGGCGATACAGGTGTGGGATGTGAATCTAATCGGCCAAGGAAGGCATGTGTTAGGAATGCAAATAGTCCTTATGAGCATTATGAAGTAAATTATAATCACAGACCAACAAATGTGTTGCGATGAGAGGCCTCTTCTATTACATTCACTGATGAAAAAGCTTTAAGGATTCAACAACCACATGATGATGCAATTGTCATAATCGGGCAGGTGGCTAACCACATGGTGCATCAAATGCTTGTCGATAATAGGAGTTCAAATGATATTTTGAATTCATATGCTTACAAAGCGATGGGATTCAAAAAAGATACTCTTTAGCCAGTTCAAGCCCCACTTTTTGGTTTTGCTAGAGAGATTGTATTTTTTGAATAGAGCATTGAACTACTGTTAATAGTCAATGTGGCCCTAAACCTCTTTGTATTTTCAGTCAAAGTCAGATGGGAGGGACATATGAAGGAAATGGACGCCAAAAAATACATAAATTTGTTAATGTTTTTTGAAATTTTCGTGGTGTCTACCCCATTTACTAAACCAAGGACTTCCCAAGTATAATTTTCTCAATTTGCAAGAAAGAAAACACAAACACAAAAAAGGAAAGAAAAACAAAATTGTTCTCTCTATTTACCAAGATGCAAAATAAACTTATATACACAAATTTGATAACAATGCACAAATTTGGATCAAAATAATTTTAGTCTTTCAATATTACAACATTAAAAGGACCCGTATTAAAAGCATCCATATCAAAAGCACACATATCAAAGTTTTAATAGTTAATATATGTGTAGAAACTAATAACTAATAACATTGAAATTTAACCACATTTCAACGGCTTTGCGTGGCCCTATCAACTCGATTAGGACCTTAACAAATTCAGCACTTCCTAAGCCATGATCAACTAGGGATCAGCCTTCAATGCATCTTCATTCATCTTCTCCACCTCATAACACTCACCAAGCATGTGGAAAACCTCTCTGAAATCAACTCCACACCCTAAGTCAAATCAACCAACGCTGAGTTAAAGGAAAAGGAAGTGAGTAACGTCGAGGGAATCGAGCGTAGAGTTCGAGAGATATTGAGCTGCAACATCTTTTGGGTCAAGAGAGATGACTTTCTTGACTTTTTTGCGTCTTATGGGGCTAGAGTTAAAAGAGAATCATTTTTGGAAAGGCTTATGATGAGGACAATAAAAAGGAAGAGATCGGGGTTGGGGATGGTGAGAAAGAGGGCATGAGCTTGGCACTGTAAAAATTAATGCCTTATAGAGAGAGATGATAATAGGAGGAGTTATTGTCCAAACTCATTTGCATTGATTTCAATCTATATTTGTATTTTCATGGAATATGTAAAAAAAATTAAAAGTATTCTGAATTAGATTTTCCCACCTAAATATGTAAAATTATAATATAATATTTGGTTTTTTTACTTTTTAACTTTTCTAATTATACAATAATGTTGTCAGAAATTAGCAAATTTATTAAGATACTTTGATATGTTGTAAACACATAGATAGCATCCAATTAATTATATCCTATATTCTAAGTGATGATTTCAAATGTCTATGGTTGATTATTCCTTAATAAGGCATTAATTTCCATAAAATAAAAAAGCTCGAAATCAATTTTAAATATTATTTCAACTTATAGTCCAACAAAAATTTAAGAAAAAGAATACTTATTTCTAAGAACCATATAAACAATAATACACAAATAAGAAGAAGAATTTAACAAAAAATTAGTTATAGTCAAGGCAAGAATTTGATTAAACCTTAAGACAATTTCACCTTGGATTTTATGTTGAACGGTTCTATAAACAACGAATGTCTCTTAGCCTGATAATAACAACACTTCAAATTTTTTAAACCAACAAATATATTTTATAGACACTATCTTTAATTAATATGCATAGTAATTATAAAACAAATAATGTTTGTTTTGTCTATCAAACGTATAAAACTATGACTTATAGAAAGAATGATTGCACATGTTGTTAAGACATACAATATTTCATAAAGAACGAAGTGTTAAAGGTTACCAAATTTTCAAACCAATGCATCTTTTTACTATATGTTGTGTCCCTCCACAAAATAAAGTTTTCTAATTAAATAATATTTCAAGAGTTTTCAAAAATTAAGCAACCTAATTTTAAAGTACTTACTTAAAAAACAATTACCATTCACGCAAAATTTCTAAACAAAATATTTTTCAATCATGACAACAATTATTAAAAATTTAATATTAACTATAATCTCACATTTTATTGAAAAAAATAATAATAATAAATAAATAACAACAACTATAATCTAATATTTAAAAGTATTCTAATTTTTTTTTTGGACATTTGTGTTTTCAAATATTTGTACTAAATAGTGTAAAAGAAAAATTTGTAATGATATGGTAGTAGGCCTCTTTTTAGATTCAAATGGAGTGGGACCCATTGGGCCCATTCATGACATGTACTTATCTAAAATGATATTTTTTAGAATTTTTTTCATTAATGGAAAAAATCCACTTTATTTTTTAAAATGATTTATGCCTACCACTTCATCATCCTTTCACTTTAAAAAACTTATTTTATCTTTTAAAAAGATATTCCTTTAAGTAGAAACCACGATACTTTTCTGGTTTCTTATCAGATGTCCTTTTGATTTTTTTTCAATTGCCTTCCTCTCCCACGATACTCTTTTGAGTCGTTTCCTCTTTCACTTTCACTTTCCCTTTCACTTCTTTTTGTTCCTATCATCTTCTCTCTCACTAGAATCAATGGTCTAGATTAAGCGACCAAAAAAACAATCTTTTACATTTTTTCATGATTTCGGCTAGTTGGGTTTCTTTGCAAAAATCATTTACACTTTCCATAATTTAGTTTTGGCCTGGGACAAACAAAAAAAACAAAAAAAGAAAAAAGAAAAAAGGTTACAAACATGCATACTTACCAATTTACCAAAAATAGTATTAAAGCTCTTCATCTTCCTTGTGAAACTCATTTTGTTTTTAAACTGTGCACCCTGCCTTTCAAAGGGACAGTGTGTTTAAATAAAGGCATGTAAGTGATGTATATGAATCTCGCTTGTATGGACGATGTGTTGTTCTAAGGGCGGGATACATGATAAAAACAACATTTGCTTCTGTCATGTACTCCATCCATGGCAAAACACACCACCCATGGTATGGGAGGTGTATGTCCACAGTTTGGGTCCATAACTAAGTTGTACATCGCCCCAATTTAAAACATGGCCCAACCTTGTAATAACACATCGTCTATGGTTTCGCAATGTGTTGTTCCAAGGACAGGGCACAAGACAGAAACACTGGGTGCTTCTGTCATGTAACCCATCCATGGCAAAATACAGTGTCCATGGTTATGATCCATAACTAGGATGCACCCCGCCCGTGGAACAACACACCATTTGTAGTTGGGCAGTGTGTTGTTCCATGTGCGGGGCCTAAGGTAGAAAAACTAAATGTCTTGTTCAATTACTGAAGAAAATAATAAACACGCACAAAAAGATAATAAAAACCTAGTAAATAAAGACTAATCAAGCACAATCATAATTTCAGACAAAAGATAATAAAAAAAGTACATATCCAATATAATAATAATAAAATATAGTCTTGCAGCAAGAGTTGGTTTGCCAGTTGGTTCACCCACGTCATTCAATTCAGGGAACCTATGCATAATTGGTTCGACAACATTGCTGATGGGCAATTATTCATTTTCATCCAAGATGCAAAAAATATTTATGCCGAATAAATTAATCATCTAAGTCAAAAGCTCAATTTATGTCCAATTCAGCCTTACCTTAAGATGGCATAGAGAGAACGGGGTTGTTGAATTCCTTACCCATGAAGCCTTTGGAAATGGAGATTTAAGTTTTGGTATTAGAATGAAATGAAGCTTTTTATTGGCGGTTTTATAAAGCTGGAGATGAAAGATGACTCTTCAACTTCTAGTCTTCCATACTACCATATTTATAACATACCGCCTTTGGATAGGGCAGAGTGTTTTTCCAAGGGCGATGTGACTGTAATTTGCAGTGTCATTTGTAATCATTAGATATGAGTAGAAGTCAAAAAGTCCTTTGAAATGATTAATTTTTAAGATTCTTTAATAAATAATGAAATAGATTGGATAAATTATTCTGCACATATTACATATGTTTATCTTTGGGACCTACATAGATAATGAAAGAAACAAATATGGAGAAAAAATTATGTACACAAAAATAATAAAAAAATTGTAAACCCGTCCAACATAAGACGAGTTGTGTAACTAGAAGGAAGGGTGGGCTGGCCATGTAATTATATAGTCCACCCTATATTTAATTTATGCCCTTAAAATAAACACACCGTTCTATATAGAGCAGGGATGGTCATCTTCAACTTTGGTTTTTTCTTTGTTATATTCCATTTTTTTCATGTATGTTTCATTCAAAAAAACCTTCAAAATCATCTAATTTTTTTCCATCTATAATTTTTTATTTTATCCAACATAAGACAGGTTGTGTAACTGGAAGGCGAGGTTGGACTGGCCATGTAATTATATAGTCCACCCTAAATATTTAATTCATGCCTTTTAAAATAAACACACAACTCTATATAGAGCAGGGATGATTGTCTTCAACTTTGGTTTTTTCTTGGTTATATTCCATTAGTTTACGCACTTTAGTACATTTTAATTTTTTCTCAAATATTAAAAAAAATCACTTAATTAATTTTTTTCCATCTATACTTTTTTTTTATCTTAAATTGCTAAAAATTATTTTTCATCATGAAATTCTTTTTACCCAAAATACTTTTTCATTCTCAAATTTTTTTTTATCTTAAATTTTTTTCATCTAAAAGTTTTTTTCTTCTAATTTTTTATTTAATTTTTTTAGATTCTAAATTGCTAAAAAAATTATTCACTATGAAAATTTTTTTCATCGTATATTTTTTTTTCATCATATATAAATTTTTATCATTAAAGTTTTTTTCATCCTAAAATATTTTTTCTTCTAAATTATTTTTCATCTAAATCTTTTACCCTAAATTGCTAAAATCTATTTTATCGTGGAAATGTGTTTCATCTTATAATCTTTTTAGGGTTAAAATAACATTTGTTTTATGAGAATAAAACTTTTATGATGAAAAATATATAAGATGAAAAAAACTCCATGGTAAAAATATATAAGATGAAACTATTATTTTAGCAATTTAAGATTTAAAAAAAAAATTAGAAGAAAAAAAATTAGATGAAAAATATTTTAGAATAAAAAAAAGTTTTTAGAATGAAAAAAGTATAAATGGTAAACAAAATTGATTATAAAAAATAAGTTTTAGCAAATTAATATAAATATATATATATAGATGAAAAAAGTAAAGTAATTTTTTATTAATATTTCATGAAACAATTAGAGGTTATTAAAGTGTGTTAACTAATAGAATCTGTTAGATTTAATCTTAATTGAATTAGAGTGCAATATTTTATAAATTAAATATAAAAATATTAATTGCTCAAATTAATTGTAGCGACTCGTATATAAACAAATTGAATTTTTAAAAAATACTAAACTATAATTAACTGTTTAAAAAATAAAACCAGATGTTAATAATCTGATGAAAATGTATGAATTTAAATACACACTAATCTCGTTCATATATTAATATGCCAAACGTAATGGGCTAATGAAAATGTCAAATGTAATTTGAAAATATGGAAGAAAGGCATATTATCCATTAGAAACATGTGCTAATATTAATTTCCTCCAAATGTTAAATATGTCAAATGTTCACTTTGACATATTTACCGTGAACACCATAGCACCGTGAATCAGAGACGAGAGGCTTTCCAAACAAGGTATCATCCGTTCCCATGCGAGTCACCACCGTGAAATCCACAAACCTATATTGAATTACCTTCTTCTTTCAACTGAGCCTGATGAAATCCATCAACCACAGCACACCAGCCACCGTGAAATCCATCTCCCTATACTACCATTTTACTTTGCTTTTTTTTTTTTTTTTTTTTTCTTTTTAAATAAAAAAATCCAACCTTTAAGATTCAGTTTGTATCAGCCTAGCCATCAAGATTCTATATAGGCCAGTATAGTTTCTATCCATTAAATGCAAATCTTTAAAATGCACAGTAAGTTTTTTGGATTGTAGCTAACGTCCATTACGTGTCAGATCAAGTACAAATGCAATGGACGGTGTGCGAAATGACACGTGTAGGGAACAAAAACTCAACACTTCTGCTTGCTGTGGTGTGGCGGTGAATTATTTGAGCGTCCAGACAAACGAGGTCGTTTTCGGATGTTGTTTTATCCGTATATGTAGTTTAGCCTCACCGTACGGACCGCTTCGTCATCAAATATCTTGACTCATTCAGTGTTATGAAACGGCACCAGAAAAATACGGCTGTGTTTTTTTAGCCCACTACGCGTTATATATTACAACAGTCCAAGTGGAACAACTTTCGCGTTTTCATATTATTTGAGGTCTATTTGTCTTGGAGGTATACAATTTGAAATTGAATATATAAGTTGATTTTCTTATTTTATAGGTGTTTTAAAAGAATTTATTTTGTTTGATATCGAAAGAGTAAAGATTCGAAGATTATTAATAAAAAAACAAAGATTGCTTTCGTATGGACATTTTAATTTTCAATTTGTTAGTATTGGGTCTAAAAACTTCAGCATGTTATATGAGAAAATTTAAAAAAAATAGAATTGGTTGCATTGTCAAAATTAAAATATTTAGTCTTCCATATGGCTATTAATAATAATAATAATCTTCCATTTGGCAATTAGCATATTTTAGGCACACTCCAAGACCATCCATCACACGTCTTTGATAAAACTAGCACGTCACGTGTGTTTGCTTCCCGGAGAATGTTCTAGAATAATTTCTTGTATTTTATGTTTTGTTGTCTCTGCCGAGAGCATTAGCTCTTTAAGGCATGTTTGGTTTTTCTGGATAACGAGTAGGAATTGTATTATATAATATATTGTTTATATAATACAAAAATTGGTATTCATTGCAGGGAAATTAAAATGGATTGTGTTATGCTGGTCTTACACATTTAACCCACCTATACTGCATTATGTAATGAAAGGGGAGGAGTGTGTTTGTCAGTCTGTGTAACAAAAAGCAGCTAGACTCAAATTTATTTATTTATTTTTTATTATTTTTTTTTAATCTTTTCTCTTTTAGCTTTTTGGGTTTTTTTTTCTTATGTAAGTTTACCGTTTGTGTAAGCTGGTTTTTTTAATCTTTCTTTTAGATTTTTTAATATACTCATTTTTTTTAAGTTGCAAACACACATTTTTTTTAAAAAAAAACATTAATCAAATATTTTTTTTTTTCAATGTTAAATTACAATTAATTTTTTAAAATTTTGAAAATTTATTCAAATATGTATTTTATAAATATTATTTTTTGCTAAATTATTAAAGATTACATAACTAATAACATCATAAGTTTATTTAATTTAATTACATTTTTATTTTTGAAAAATTAGTACACTACAAATTTGTACCAAACACATGAAAATAATAATACATATTGATACAATTCTGCACCAAATATTGTGTAATAAAAATACAGACTAATACAATATAGACTAATATAATACAAGCTAATACTATACAAATTATACTATATAGGCTAATACGATACAGCATACCAAATGTATTTTTAATGTTTTTGTATTTTCTTTATCTGTATGCATCGATTGAGCATAGTTTTTACATAATCCTTAAAATCCAAAATTAAATTGGACCATTTCACCTTGAGTTTTTTTTAAATATTATTATTATTAGAATTATAATATATTTTAAACTAAAAAAAATTCATCCATATCTCAAATTCAGTATATTTTTTGGTGGTTTTACTATCGGGCCAAACTTACTAAATATTATTGCACCTTGAGATTGATAGATGCACACATTTTATCATGGAATTTTTGTATGTATGCCCACCTCACCATACTTTTATCTATCCATCCTTACCTCTTTTATTTTAGCTATTCAAGCTCACCATGTCAGGACCCCATTCCCATGTCGTCCATTTTTCTCCCTTTTTGTTTAATATTATTACCTACCATTTGTAATTTTCTTTAGTTAATTACTATTTTTCTATCATTCCCTTACAGTTTCCTTCTTATTTTACAATTTTTCGTTAATTTTCTCTTGATTTTGTATGTAGTGCCTACTTTGAAACACCACTAGATTAACTACATCAAACTTCTTAAGCTTTAGACTCAATTTTCAAGCTTTTTAGAAGTTTTTTACATCGTCGAACTTAATTCCAAAACCCACCAAGGTAAACTGATTTTTTTTGCTAGAATACTATTGTTAAAGTGTATATTAATATGTTTGATTGTTGTTTGTGTTTTAAATTTTATTGAAATTAAAAAAATGAAGGAGAATGAGAAAAACTAGAAAAACGAAGGTTGAGGATAACAATATATGCCTTGTCGAAACATTGGGCAGTATGTGAAATGTATGGGCGGTATATGCCAATATTGGGAGGTGTGTGCATTTTATTGTTCACACCGCCCAACATTTAGGCAAGGGCAGTGTGTGCAATTTTTGAGCGGTGTGAATCTCTGCCCAAAAATTGCAAACACTTCCCAACATTTGCATAACCTACTTTACTTCTAGCGGTATATGCAAATGTTGTGAGGTGTTTGCAATTTCTGGGCAGAGGTTCACACTGCTCAGAAATTGCACACACCACCCTAATGTTGGGCGGTGTGTGACACTTTTATTACTGCCTCATAACCCTAAAAAGAAAAAGTTAAAATTCTCAAAATGAAAGTAATTGATAGTTTAATGTTTCAATTGCAATCAATAGACATGCTTCCGGTACAAATCTCATATAATGGAAAGTGGACTTGTAATCAAATGAGCATGTGGGTTCATGAAAATGCAAAACCGAAAGCCACTTTTGTAAAAAGAGGTCTACACTATGTGATTTGAAAGATGAATTTTATAAATCATTAGGTTTGGACCCACAGGAATGTAATTTGGATTTGAAATTTTTCTTCACTTAATGTTCCAAATGTGTCGTTGTGTCCTTGCAGTAATGATAGAGAAGTGGCAATCTTTTATTGAAATGTTGATTACCAATCCACACTTTTATAGGTCACCATCATATGGTGATAGAGTTGAGCATGTGGTAGTTCCTTATGTGCCACATTTTAGGAGCTTGCATTGGGAAAAAACTATACATGCACGCTTTTCTTTTGGTAGTGATAGCAACCATTTTTCCTTCATGCATCTACCCCAAGAGGGATTCAACAAAGTATGAGCGAGTCTCCAACAGTGCAAATGTCTACCACCACAGTGCCAACTCTAAAAAATTTTGTGCTAGAAACACAAATACCAAACATTTAATTCATGATTTTCTTGGAAAGCAAAAGATGCATGATGTTTCTGACAGTTATGATCATGGTGATCCTAATTGCGATTGACCACGCAACTAGGATTTTCTCAATAATAGTGATGATGACGATTAAACCGGACATGATGACAATAATGATGTTCTCTATGATGAAAATATTGAACATGGTATTCCACAAGGTGATAATGTTGAACATGGAGATGATGTTCAACATGCAAGTCTTTGTGTTAATAGTATGCACAGTAATAATCTACATGGCATTACCCTTGAGGTTGACGAACCCATCCAAAATGAAGTCCTCGAGATTCCACCTACAACTTATGGTTCTTATGGTTTGCATGTTCCTCCAATCCCACCTTTTAAGGTTGCCTCATCAAGCTCTGCAATTACAATTGAAAAAGACCAAACATATGCAAGTAAAGAAAAGCTTAAAAGAAAGTTGAGTATTCATGCGATCAAAAATAATTATATGTTCAGGGTAAAAAATCTTACACAATGAGATTTGGAGCAGCATGTGTTGATAACATTTTTACATGAAAACTTTATGCAATCTTGACATCTGGAACTGCATATTGAAAAATCAAAGTGTATGTCTTGACTCAAACCTGCCATTTGGACTTTATGCATCATGACCATTGACAAGCTAACAGTTTGGTCAATGGACAAATGTTCCAATCAAAGTTTACTACTACTGGACATCAATTCAAACTGAAAGATTTGGATGAAATCGTACTTAGGGAGCTCGGAGTAAACATAAGCTATGGTAAAGCTTGAAAGGCCAGAGAATATAAACGGGCAAATGCTCATGGGATGCCAAAAAAGTCGTATGCAAAGCTACCACTATGGTCTATTATACTTGAAACAACCAATCTTGACTCTTTCACTCGCATCGAAATGGACTCGGAAAACATATTTGAATATTACATTATGGCCATCAACACTTCCATTCAAGGGTTTCAATACGTACGACATATGGTCGCTGTGGATGGCACATTTTTAAAAATAGAAATATGGAGATATTTTGTATATTGCAACTTGCTTAGATGGAATGAGCAGCTTTTTCCGTTGCATTTGGGATCGGATCGAGCGAGAATTGTGCATCCTATTTGTTGTTTTTCTCAAGGTTCAAAAAGGCATATGAAGATTGCAATTATCTAGTATTCATCACCGATAGATATCAAAGTTTCGCAATTACAACAAAATTAGTTTTTTGCAATGTAATACATGGATACTTTACGTATCACCAATGGAAAAACATGAAGGCTAAATACTCAAGAATTGAACATCATATTTGGAAGAGTATAAAAAGTTATTACTTATTAACTTTCAGAACGTACCTCACCGAAGGCTTTGCAATTTATAGGGAGCAATTGTGTGACTTGAGCATAGAATTTTATCAATATCAGATGGAAGCGAATAAAAAAAAATAAGCATGTTCATATTTTAGGAGTAACATGTATAGTATAATGACTACCAATATTGCTGAAAGCATGAATGCTAAACTCAAAGATGCTAGATCAGAGTCAACCATTCCACTTCTTACATTTATACAAAAGACACTGCAGCATTGGTTTTTGAAAGGCAAAATAAAGTGAGAAATCATACCATTACATCCGTTACGAAGGTGATGGATGTGATACTTAAAAAAATCGAGAAAATGCCACTACTTTGTACATATTCGCTGCTAACTTATATGAGTTTGATTTTCACAAGAGAAATCTAATTGTGATGGTCAACATGCAACACAAAATTTGTTCATGTGGAGCTTTCACGCTGGATGGGTACCCATGTGTTCATTTTGTTGCCATTTGTAGGGAGCACAACATAAGTGTGTGTAGTTTGTACGATACTTTGTACTTTAATCAGATCTTTTGTAATGCTTACTCAGAAACCATCCATCCAAAACAATGGCATGTGTCTGATGCAATTCTTGCCATCCACCAAAATTTCACAAAAGGTCGGAAAAGCCTACGGTTAATCATATTGGATCTTAAGACAAGGACCATAATGTGAAATAGTATGGAATGTGTAAGTGTACGGATCATAATAGAAAAACATGTACATTCTTATTGCATTTGAGAGCACCATCGGGAGGCCTCGAGGATTTAAACGTCAAAATGGTCCGGTGGAGCGGGGTACTAGTACCCGAAGATGAGCAATGTATTGAACTTGTACTGTTTTTTGCTTGGTGATAAAAAACTTGCACTTTTTGTATTAATCATGTCCACTTTAAACTTTACATTTTGTATAAAAAAAGATTAATAATAAAAAACAAACTAAATGTTCAATTTACATTTTAGTTCCCTAAACTAAATTTTTGCACGTATAGCTCCACAACATATTTTTTATGCATGCGATTGATTTCACTCTACGGGATATTCTATGGTAGCCAAGCAGAATTGTTCTCAATCCATCTCAATACAAACATGTCGCAATTCTCACTACACAAACAATGCTCTTATAGTTAGTTTATTGCATGAATAGAAAAAACACTTTTTTAAAACTAGATTCCTAAGCTAAATGTTGTTTTTAAGTTATTAAACATAATAAGAAAGTATACATAAATTAAATTATATAATTATACTTACATTAGACATCATCTCCAAAGGCTTGTATGCCACCAACTGAGAGTCAGTAATTATCAATAACAATGACTCTTTTACCGCATCCCAAACTAGTGACAGTGCCAGTGGATCGTTGGCTCACCCACCACAACCTAGGATGGTGATAGTTTCTCGCTCGCAGTTTCCACCGAAGGATCATAATGAAACTTCTCAAAGACTAGTGGTTCCAATATCTCATATGGTTGTGCCCAAAGATTATAATAGGCATAAAACGTTACTGTTTTATGCCATATTTTATGTTGAATTTTTACTAATTTAGTGTTAATTGGTAATGAAAAATACAAAATTATTGTGCTTTTCTATTTTTAGAGAAAAAAAAACCAATGCTGGAAATTGTTATATTTTCTGTGCAATCTTTACTAAATATATCATATCTGAAGCTACACATGGGAGTTTTGTGAGATTTCAGTTGATAATGATTCATGATTCATCAATGTTCAATTCTATAAAGTTTCATTACAATTGGATTAGCCAATCAGTACCAATTTGATTTTGAAGATGAACATTTTTAGTAGTTGCGATAGACTTACACTCCTTTGGGGAAATTGACATTTGAATGCCTTCCCAGTATCCATTTTGTGCGATCAAGATAGCTTGGAAAGCTAAGACATAGACCTAACTTTTGAAATTACAATCAGTGAATTCAGAGTTAATTTGGTCATTAAAAGTGTACTTGGAATCCATCTGATGAATATTGAAGATATAAAGGGAAGTGTCTTTACCAACCAGGATACCACTTATGAATGGATGATTGGGATTGCCACATCATCACTCTTCAGCTAGGTGTGTTATTATTGCCACATTGCATATCACTTGGAAAGTTCAGATTATTCCAATAATATTAATTGGAGAAGGAATTCGAATTGGAAATATATTAAATTACAAAGGATGACAGGATCTAATCCGTCTAGATCCTGCCTGCATGACGTATTATTTATATTAAGCCATTAAGCAGTCATGTAATTCCACCACAACATTTTAAAAAAAAGAATCGATCAAAAGGAAAAGAATTTATAGTTCCAGAAATTTTATTACAAATTTTGGCAGCATTTCGTCTATTTTTGGAACATTTCCTAAATACATAAAAGTACAATCCCTGCAAAAAAACATATTTTTATACATAATCCAATCTACCAACATCATTTCCACACAATAACCACACCTCAATAAAGAAAATTTAACATTCAAATAAATATATCAATTATATTTTTTGTAGCTGGACTTAGTCTAAAATCTGAGCTGCCTACATACCTTTATTAATAGGGATCAAGCTATCTGTAATTCTTAACTAGTTTGTAATAATATTTTAAACATAGGCATACTCAAAGCCATGACCACATCTCAACATCATCCTCATCATAATCTCCATGCTTCGTATCCACAAATCTCAACATATACAAATCCATCATAAAATCATCAACTAAATCAATAATTATAAGGACATATCTTCCTTACCAAAGCTAAGTTCACTAGCCACCCAAGTATAAAAGCAAGAAGGGGTCTATATGAATATATATATATATATATAACAAATGGAATTAGTATAGATTTCAAGTATAATTAAGATACATACTTCCATAAATAAACTTCAACTAATTATACTTGAAAGCCATACTAATTCTATTTGTTATATATATATATAACAAATAGAATTAGTATGGCTTTCAAGTATAATTAAGATACATACTTCCATAAAAAAACTTCATCTATCCCAAGAGAAGATTTTAAATTATTTTTGCTTAACGTTGAAAGGTTAAAACATGCTCATATCCTCTAGTAAGAAAAGTTCAATCATTATCAAAAATATCTTACAAGCTCAAAAGTATTTTTCATCCAGTTTCAATTTCTCAAGAACCAATAATTCATTAAAATGTCAATAAGATAACACATTAAGTAATTTTATTCCTGGAAAATTTTAACATTAATACCTCACGTCACTCTTTGAAAAGTTCTCCGCTTTGAAAATAATTTCACAAGACCCTTAGCTTTATTTCCAAAAATCATTAAATCATTATAACACTATTTAGAGGTGAAAACATAATTTTAACAATATAACCTAAATCACAGGTCAATCACTAGAACCACAAATGAAATTATGTAAAACATTTAAATTCATTTTGTCAAATATATTCTCGTTAAAAGCCAGGTAGATAAGCCATAACCCATAAAATCAAATAGATGGGCTACAACCCATAAATCAATTAACCAATCTAAAACCATAAATCAATAATCATATATCAAAACTGGTACCACACTCTAGTTTTGTGTTGTGTGACCCTCAGCATCTTGATGGCATCACAAGCGGGGGGAGGGGGTATAACTCATCATAACGGATTGGCGTCTCAAGTACATCAGGGCAGGATCCCCATCACCTTTCTTCCGACACGTGTCCATAGCAGAGGATTGCATAATATAACAATAACACGCGTAACAACAAACATATCTCAATCAACACATCAATACTATGTAGTACAGTATCGTGCCATGTGACCCTCAGCGTCCTGATGGTGTCATAGGCAGGGGGGATGAGGGTATAACTCATCATGACAGATCGGCGTTTCAAATACATCATGGCAGGATCTTCATCATCTCTCTCCCAACACGTGTTGGCAACAGAGGATGACATAATATCATAATAGCGCGCGTAACAACAAACATATCTTGATATTGTGTGATACCTTTCAAAATCATATCCAATATCATCCATCATCGGATTTCATCAATTTTCAAAATTCTTTCATTTTTAAAATTATAATAAATTCAAAAATCTTCTAAAATCTTCTATTTTATAAAATTTTACAAAAGTATTCAAACCTTTCAACTATCAGAAAATTGCCCCAAAAATGCTTAAATTTCACAAAAGCCATAACTTTTCTTTGAAATTACCATTTTCTACAAAATTTACGAAAATAATCAAAAAGTTCATAAGTCACCGAATAACAGTTTAAAACACAAATTTCATATTTATTCCAAATAAATATGAGTTCCATTAAAATCACAAATATATATAAAAATATGGATTCAACAATCCATTTAAATCCACGTGTCATATATTTAAATAGCATAATTTAAATGCACAAGAAAAACCAATCGAAACAAAACAAATGTAATTCAGATGTAATAATAGATAACCCCAATATATTTAGAAAATCAATACACTCACCATTAAAACATCAAAACATCACTAGTTAAACACTTTCCTTCTTTATTCCACATACACGGTAAAAACGACATAAAATTCTAGCTTAGAGACTTATTATTTCCCAAAGAAACTTCCACTCTTGTATTCATACTAATACAATTAATATAATCCCACTCAAGGTTCCGAAACATAAATTTAAACAAAATCCAATAATTTCAATTAATCTAAAACTAAAATATAAATCAAATCGTGTTTTCATATTTGTACCCTATCTTTATAGTATTCAAAACATTAATTACATACTTACACCACGGTCTATACACATTCCTACCTATAAATATATATATATATGTACACATGCATAACTATATATATATACCTACTCATAATTATTACATTCCTCAAAGAAAATAATTCAAATCCAAAGACAATTATTGCCCACAATTCATGAAATTCAATATGGGGATTAACTCCTAACAGTCATTAGCAAAAGAGAGCCATAGGGGGGCTGGAGGTAAGAGGCAAGGGAAAGTTTGTAGTTTCTCCTTCGTTTAATTACAGCCTTTGTAAAATTACGAAAATTCCCCTCACACCGTTTTAACCATAACTTCACAGCCTTAGCTCTGAATCTAGCGTACTACTAGTCTACGAACTCTTATCGATGAGCTCTACGTAAAGATACCACGAACAAAGCCAAAATTTAAAATCCATAAAAGTCAAAAGTGGAACCCTCACTTGGTCAACTGGTCAAACTTGGTCAAATTTGAAGAAATTTGAGAATTTTACTATTTTCTCAGGACGGGATGTTACAAAGGAGATATATATTATTTTCCTAATTTAATTGAGAGTGTAACATCATTTTGAGGGCACCAATGACTTATTTATCCCCATAGAGTCAGCCATGTGAGATATAATAGGAGATTTGATTTTTATTCAATATTTTGTTTCCTATTATCTTGGAAAATTAGACTTAGGGTAATGATTTAACTCTAGAATTTTTCTTAGCTCAACTAGCACTCTTTTTCTATAAATACTCTACACTTTGGAACTTTTAAAGAAGGGTCTTGAAGTATTCTCTTCTATATTTTTTTTCAGTTCTTTTTTAGATTACTTTAGACACAATTCTAGAAGTTTAAAGCAAAGAGATTTTGGCTACAAAAAAGGTTTTAGAGCAAGGAGAATTTTGGCCAGCACCTTTGGACGAATTCAACCTTGGTTTTTAGGCATATTTGAAAAAACAATTGATAGAATAACAAGATGGAAAATTCGGCAGCCACTAGCTTTTGGATTTGTTTTCTCTTTGCTTCTTCTTTTTGTCATTCATAATATGTTTTGCTTTGATTTGTTGATGGCTATTTTTAAGAACATGAGTAGCAAAATTTTTATGAGGATTATGATGTAGCTCTATTATGACTATTTAGTTTTTAATGCATGTTGGTTTTAATTCATAATGATAGTTAATATTTTACTGTTGTTCTTAATGCTTTCATGAAAAGGTGATTGATTTAATATTGTATTCACTTAGAAATAAGGGATATAATATTTTTTGCAATGAAATACACAGTAGATAGGGATATCATCATGCCTAGTGACACCTTAACAAGAGCTTATAGGGTTTGCAAGTCTTAGGGTTTAAATTTGATAGTTTAGATTGGGGACGTTTAAACTATCTTGTGATTGCTAGATCAAGATGCATTGAGGAATCAACTCTTGGTCACTTTAGGTTAAGAGAGGTTAACTAATGAATTGGTCATATATTAAGGCTAAATAGGATTAATAGTGGTAAAGTCATAATCATAGTTCCATCAACATTTTGAAACCTTTGCTTTGTTACTTTTGTTGCTTTAATTTGCTTTCTTAATTGCTTTCTTTTTAATTTTGTTTTGCTTCACAAAACTAATCAATCAATCATTCATTCTTTTACTTTTCTAGTTTTAATTGGTAATAGAATTTATTTTTAATGCTATAGACATTATTCTTTGCGGGATCGATATTCGATTTTCTTCTAAAAACCACTTTATTACTTGGTGATTCGTGCAATTGCGATTAATCTACTTTTCACCCCAACATATCTGCATATAGCTTTTCTTCAACTCATCTAGAACTGGATGTATTGTCCAATACACATCGTACTGCAACAAAGACAACCAATGTAAGGCGAGAAAAAAATATTGTATTTCTTAAGACAAATGTAACTTGTACTTACATTTTCTTCCCAAATGAAACTTTTTTTAAATCCATCAATTTGGGATGAGCCATTAATGTCCATCCCAAATTGCAAACATCGTTGAACCAGTAAGCTTTGCAAGCCCAACAACCTTTAGCTGGGGAATAGTCTCGTATGCCCACACATGCAATAATATCAATAATATCAGTTAAACTATGATACTGCAATATAGCAATAAATGTATATGTATTTATTACAAATCAAGAAAGGTTACCTTAAAAGTTAAGGGGAAACCACTGATACCAATTGTTCTAGATTTGTTGGAAGTTTGGAATGCTTAAAGAGGCCATGTAATGCAGCGACAATCTCCCGATATATGAAGGTCCCCCATGAATACTTATTGAACTTGTCTAAATCCTCAACAAGTGTTATGAACTTCTCATCGAATTTGGATTTGTGTAGGAGTCCAAGAAGCCTGGAGTTCAAAAAATGGAACAATGCCATCTTCATTGCACCTTTATCATCTTTGTAGTGGTATTTCTCGAATAATTCTTCCAACTTCTCTGAATCAAATGATAAGTTATTCTTCATATATTTGGTACGGATATGATGGCTCTGTATAGCCCGGATACCGACTTTGTAATTCATAATGTCATATGCAAACTTCAACCCTGTCACAAGTGCGAAATCATTTTCGGTGAATCGGGCATCGGTACCACAAAGTTGAACTTCAAGACTTCTTTCTCATCACATTCCACTATACACAATCGAAAGAGTTGAATTAGTTGTCATTGGTGTACGAGCTTCTTGAGGTTGAAGAAATTGCTGAAGCATGTCTTGTGGAACTCCTGAAGCTATTCCATGTTAAGCTTTTCCTTGATTGTCTCAATAGTATCATATAGATTCTTGTATGATGAAGTTTTTTACTTCAATGGTTGATCGTCAATGAACAACTGCTTTTGCAATTTTTCAATAAAAAAATGGATAGGGCATAAAAAATGGATTAGTTAAACAATTTTTCAACAAAAAGACACTTACTTAAGGCTTATGTCCTTTTTTTTTCTTCCCCGGCTTTGGGATACACATCTCCCTTGTATAGGGCAATGTGCTTCCACAAGGCGGGGGAAAATGAAGATAGAGCCTGAGGCCTCTACTTATTTTTCCTCGCCCTTAGGGAAACGCACCACCCTATACAAAGGTTGTGTGTGTAACCAAAGGCAAGGAAAAGACAAAGTGGTTAGGTTCTCTTTGCCTTTTTTTCCCTTAAAAACACATACCGCCTTTAAATAGGGTGTTATGTGTTGCCAAGAGCGGGAAAGAACAATTATGATGTTCTTCCCAATTTTGCTATTCCCTGCCTAATAATTGGTAGGGAAGTTTTACAGGCCTAAAAACTATAAATGCTAAACCGTGTAGGCTAACATTGCAATTAATTTCTATAATAACAAATTGTAAAAAAAAAATTAGGCAAGTCTCAAAGCCTAATCTTACATTCAATTGGTTTGGGAGTGTGTTTGCGTTCATCGACCGGTTGTAGTTTGGTTTGCTTGGCATTAATTAGTTGTTGGGTCAATGGGCATTCAGACTAATCAGTTGAAGTCTTGCAAGCAGTTTTCTTCTTTGTAGTGGGTTTCGTGGAAATGAGTTTTTTCTTGGTGGTTTTATTCCCGGTGGTGGTAGTGCTGATGTTTTGGGTTTAATTACAGTGGTTTTTCTGCTACAGTCACATCAACTTTATCTTTGAAGGTTGGTTGTTTAACTTGTGCCATTTTTTCCGATGAGAGACGGTGAAAGGGTGAGAGAGGTAAAGGGCAATAGATAATCATGGTTAGGGGAGAGAAAGTGAGTGGGGTATAGGAGTTCTTTGAATTAATTTAATTGAGGAGTAATATTGATAAATTATATGTGGGCATAAATAGATAAAAATAAAAAGTTGGGCATGGACAAATATCCCTTTTATCATTTTGTTATTCTTGAGTTGGAACCAAGATTCCTACCTAACCTTCACCATATATTATGGTGTTATATAAAATGAAAGTTCAAATAAGGAGAGTTTAATGAACATACAAGTAAATTCAAATGAATATCCATATATCATAAATTCATAATGATCATCTTCTATGCTTTCATCTGTATACTAGCATTAGTGATTCACCAAATACTATATATATACACACATACACACCCCCCAACAACAGTGCAAGATCCCAGTGGACTTAACTCTGTGTCTCCCTCTTTTCTTTCTTTCTTTAGGTTTTTCAACCAAAAACAAGCAAGATGAATGCTCTACATCTCACATTATCATAATACCCCCCAAACAGCGCGTATTTTGGACAAAAATTACATGTTGTACACATGACCCTATTTCTATTCATTTATAAAATACAATATTTGTTGCATATGTTATTTCATAAATGAAAATGGATAAGTAAGGTTGCATTTGGTAACATATTCATTTTTTGTTTACCGTTTTTGTTGAAAAAACCATACGATTAAATATGCAACTAAATCATCATTGTCACAAATAATATTACCTCAATATGCATATTATTAATCTGACTTTCTCAGCTATCGTAGGACTTTGAAAACTACTCCACATATTATCTACAAATTACCAAAACTATGATTTGCCACTAAATCAACTATCAGTGGATCTGTTATATGCAACATGATTCGTTATCTGCCACTGAATCTGTTACACTACACCTTGTCAGAGCTTTATAGAACAGCAATGGGTGAAAACTATTTTATCTTAGGGTATAAAACACATACTCTAAATATTTGAGAAACAATGTATTCAAAAATATTTGTGCTCACTGTATTTATCTAACTTTTACTGAATAATAATGCAAGCTCTAAAGGCTTTCTATTTTTTTAACGTATAAATAAAGAAACTCATATTCTCGTATTATTCTATTTTTAAATTCAAAATAAAATTCGAACAGTCATATAAATTTTCTTCTAAAATAAAGCTTATCAATAAATAAAATTATCTGATATCATTATATCTTATAGTCAAATTTAAATTTAAATTACATCAAAGAGAATAATGATAAAAGCTCAAGTTTATCGTAACATATAGGTGTCTACATAATTTGAATTTTGAGGTTGCATCCCCTTTCACTTTGCTCGGGGCTATGCTCCCAGTTTAATATTGAAATGTAATTGCTCTTGAAGCATCTAATTAATGGATTTTTGACAATTTTAAAAAATTTATTGATCTCTAATTTGGTAGCTTTAACTCAGTTTATTTTCATATTTATTGTAAATGTAATTACAGCTATTGATATGCTAAAAAAATCATATTACAAGCATCAATCCATTTTGCATTACTTCTAGATTGAACCCTTGCATTGAGAGTATTTATCTCCTTTTCCTTGTGCAATTCAACTTTTTGCTTCCATTTCATTTGCCTCTCTTCACTATATGCATTATCTCACATCATATACTCCTCATAATAGGTGTCCAAAAAGAGTAATCCTTGCACTTTTTTCCATATGCAACAAATAAATAAATAAATAAAATAGCTTAGATGAATTGTTTGTTGATTAAAAAATTCTTACACTTGCAATTTTTGTAGAAAAATATCTTTTATACTGCGCTACAAGATGAAGCCATGTTCTTTGTTTTTGTTGGATATGAGCTATTATTTGTATAATGTGGATATAATTTGTTGTATATGAGGTGTTTGGCATTTGCTGCATAGGAGTCAGATTTTATAACTTTTGAACGAGGAGAAGTTGTAAAATGTGAACCAGAAATGTTGTTTTTATAGGTATTTTGAGGCCACAATGTTTCACCTTCATTTCTGTCAATTTTTTTATTTTTTTCAAGGAGATGTGATTGCAAAGTCATTTGTTTAATAGCCGTTTCAATCCATCGGGAAATCCATATTTATAGTAATAAAAAATAAAATTGTTTGTCTATTTTATTACTAAACATATCACATTTTCAATGAAATAACACAGTCTGAGAGTATTACTATATTTTCACTTGCCAGGAAAGAAAAAAATACAATCTAAATATATGGACGTATTCCATCCAAAAGGGAGGCATTCCTAATTTTGCAAACCTGGAGGACATATTTTTAATCGAGGCAATAACACTTGTTGATCCACAAATCTGAAAAAATTTAAAAATAGAAGAAAACTAGAAAATTGGGCCTGAATATTTTGGGCCATTTATCCATCATGACCCATCGACCACCACGAAAGAATGGAACAACTTGAAAGTCACTGGCTTGGCTTCCAGAGAAGAGCCAAGAATACACTGGTGCACACCGTACTCTCTTCACAAGCTCCTTCAATTTCATCGTCTATCACTCTTCATCCAACTTTCCAAAATTAGGGTTAGGGTTTCAACTTTCGTCGATATACAATGTCAGATTACGATGGAAATGGCGAAGAATATGTCTCTCTTCGGAACAGAGTAGGCGACCGTGGCGGTGGTTCTTCTCCCTACGATGCCTTCGATGACCGCGACTCCCACCGCAAGGTCTTCCTTTTCCATCTTTATGTCAAGACAGTTTGTTAATCTGATTTTTGTTCTACATTTACTATTTACTCGTACAGTTCAACATAATTTTGGTGGTATTCGAGGGTAGAATTGAAACAGATTAATTTGTTCCAATAATATTTTTCCTATTTCAATTTTAAAAATAGTTATTTCTTTGCTCCTTCTTTTTTTATTTTGGTTTTTGTTTTTAGTTTTGTTTTCGTTTTTGCGTGAATATGTATATACTGTTTCATCTTGTTGTGTTTCTGTTCATTTTGTGATCTTCAGCTTTGCTCTGGATTGATATAATGTTTTTGCGATGTCTGAGATGAGTGATTTTTGGTCGTGCTAGAAGTTTGTAATCCAGTTTCAGGATATATTTCCCTTACTTTTTTTTCCCCAGCTATGTAAAAGCTAAATTACAGTGAATACTATATAGTAAATGATTTTAGTTGATTCTGGCATTTAGTTTATGTTTTTGGAATTCCTCAATCTCTTGGTTTGTTAAGTACTCATTTGGAATAGATGACTGACTGGCATCTAATTGCCTCAGCACAATTCTCATGGATCAAATCATGAGAGGTCAAGGAATAGAGAGGAAGACCAAGAAAGAGGAATGAACCGAGACCCATATCCAAGGGACTATAAGGATAGAAGTGTAAGAGTTGACAGAGGAAGAGACAAGCGGAACAACAATGATCATCGTCAAAGTCGAAGTCATGACAGGTTTAAATGTTTTTTGAATTTACTGTGACTTCAAGTTTGACACTTGCTATATTTAAATTGTAAATGAATTTCACAAGCTGTTATCTTATGCTCCTTATAGGTTGTTTCCTATTGGAGTTTATATGAGAATCTATTGTATTCACCAATCCATCCCATAACTTATAAATATTTCAAAATCTTTAATTCTGTGTTACTTTCAGAAAACGTGATTATGATTACGATAGAGAAAGAAGGCGGAGACATAGATCACGTTCTCGCTCGAGGGAAAGATCTATGAACCAATCTGGATCACCCTCTTCTTCCCGTTCTCGTACTAAAAGGTAAATACAACAGTCTTCATTTTACAATTTAACCTGATTTTACCACTCGTTGTTCAACATAGGTTGTTTGTAACAGTTCAGTTTTTCCTTCAAAGAACATACTTTTTCCCATACTTTCTTTCTGCATTTCCCTTTATCATTCCAGTTATCAATACTGCCAAGGAACATCCATCTTTTATAAAATTCAATTTAGTAGAAAAAATTTTCATTCAGATACTTTCAACATGAATCTTCCTGTCGTTTAGTAAAGTTATAGTTTCATCTGTTATGAAAGAGTGCCAAAGGATAAAAAAGGGCTTTTCTTTCTTCTCTCTGATTGTTCCATCTTCTGCTTTAGCTTTTGAAAGCTTCACTAATCCATTATAAACTTGCTGCAAATGTATACATTTCTACAGCAAACGTACAAGTGGTTTTGACATGGCACCACCTGCTTTGGCCTCACAACCCAGTACTGACAGTCCAGGTCTGTGTTTAAGTTGTGAACTACATATACTTATATTTCCAAACAAAACCAACTCTAAGAGTTTTTTTCGTTGCAGAATTTAAGAATATTCTGTTTCAATAGCTGTGTAGTCTTCTGTTGTTTTTAGTGTTTCTGCTGGAAGATATTTTTCTAATGGTTTATAATGGAAACTGAGAGCCCTTGTTGTGTTGTTTGGTTGTTGTTGTGTGGTTGTTTGTTTATGTTTGTGTTGATGGTATGGTAAGAAGACAATGTCGGGTTCGCGTGACCAGTAGCTTTTATGTTCATTGGAGAATGCAACGATTAGCTGGACCTTGTTCGACTTCAACCAACCACAGTTGCATTTGGTAGACTTGCTAATATTTCCCCAGCATCTGCTGTAATGGAACTCATTTTCTTACTTTATTATTTAATGGTATACTTTAGGTATGAAATAGGCTTGTCTTTTCAGCTCAATTCTGAATAATTAGATGATTCTAGGGTATGGGATATTCTATCTTGATTGTACTTGCAAATTGTTTTAGTTGTTACGTGATTATAACTAATCCTTCTTGTTTCCCATCTATACAGGGCAGTTTCCAGGTGTCCCTCAAACAACACCAGGAATGTTACAAAATATATTACCTTTTGGGACACCACAAGTATGTATCTTTCTTTGGCATCAGTTTTATGGGCTTTTCGTGTTCTGTTTTCTCTTGTATTTGAGAGGCTTTTGTATGGTACAGTTTTCTCTTCCCCTGATGCCAGCCCAAGCAATGACTCAGCAGGTATATTTGATGTTTCTTGCAGATTGTTTTAATAGATATTGAATTTTTCATAAGTACGATGGATGTTTATATGAATTCACAGCAAGTCTTTTCTCTCTTACAGGCTACAAGACATGCACGTCGAGTATATGTTGGTGGACTTCCTCCTATGGCTAATGAGCAGGTTTTACTCTGTTTTTTTTTTTTTTTTTTTTTTCTCATTGCCAATGCTTAGTTTCCTTGCTTGATTGGAATTCTTTTTGTTACTTAATTGTGAAAATAAGCATAATAATAACTCACTTTCTAGAAATTCACAGTTGGTAATTGGTATACATGCCTTCTAGTGCAGTTTAGCAACTTGAATAACAAGTTTACTATTAATTTTGGTTTTCATACTTTCTGTTGTGTTGTGCCCTAATCACTCAGAAACAGTGTAAAACTGTATATGTTAATTGTAAATACAGGCAGAACATTAGGTTGAAGTATAATTACAGTGATCGATATCTAGATTACACATAGGTTTGAATTCTGTTTACTTATTTGCAAAAGTAAACATAATGATAATAGTCACTCTCTCTCTGTAAGAATTTATAGTTGGTGTGCATACCTTCTAATGCAGTTTAGCAACTCAAAAATGCTTTGCAAGTCTACTATACTATTAATTTGGATTTTGATTGTGTTGTGCCCTAATCACACAGGAACAGTTTAACTGTTTACATAAATTGTAAATACAAGCAGAAGATTAAGTTGAATTTGAGGTTATTAAAATGTTGGATATCTACATTACACATGGACTTGAATTGGTCCTTTAGCTTGACATATTTGTAGTACTGTACCTTTATAGTTGTGAAGAATCTAATTAGAGTTGAATGGATGAATACTCCAAGATGTTCTAGTCAAACTATCATCTCAAGTAGAATTAGTTATTCTTGTATGTTGGAATTATATATTTCTTGAGCTATTCTTTTTTTAAATTTGTATGTTTAATTTTGTATGGCTATATCTTGTGCCATTGTACCATATTCCTCAATGTCTGGTGTTTCTAATAAATAAATATGGGTTTTGCACTGTTGATTAAAGACTTAGTGTGAATTTTAATAAAGCTTTATAGATTATCTGTCTTTACTGTTTTTTTAGCACTTTGAAGGATTTCCCTTTTTCTGAAACAGACAATTGCAACATTTTTTAGCAATGTCATGGCTGCAATTGGAGGAAATTCTGCCGGTCCAGGTAATTATATTATAATTTTAATTATGTGATGTTTGTGCTTTTTTGTGCATGATTCAGTATCTGAACATGTAGACTTACATTTTTCATGGGTTTTATTTGAGAGTAGTGCATGTTCCAGCATTTGAACCTGCAGGTGATGCTGTTGTTAATGTCTACATTAATCATGAGAAGAAGTTTGCATTTGTGGAGATGAGAACTGTTGAAGAAGCAAGTAATGCAATGGCATTAGATGGCATCATATTTGAGGCAAGACTCTGAGACTCTTTTGTTGAACATTTTGCTCTTTCTTGATAAGATTAGGGATGTAAGGGACATTGTAAATTAATTGGAAAGAAAAAAAGATGAGAATGGTATATGGAGCAGATAAATTAATGTTTCATGGAAATGGGCATGGCTGTTCGTTGGGAGCATGTATCTGGGTGTCAAATTTATTAGTTTTCTGAATCTTTACCCTTGAAGTGTCCTGTAAATATACCCTTTTTAGTAAGATATTTGATTTTCATGGGTATTTCTTGGTGAAGTTGACTTTTCCATGCAACTTTGATTTATTCTCACTTCTTTTTAATATTATGAAACTCAAATTGATTAGCTCTCTTAATTAAGTTTCTTAAGAAATCTAATGAGGAAAGATATTCATATTTGTCCTCAAGAATATTTTAAAATTAAGGGCAGGTATTTGGTTTCTGGCTGATGTAAGAAATGGCTGAAGTGACTGTAGATAAAACTATCCTTTTTTCTCGGGTTGATTCAATGCATATGGCTGCCTAAAATTGCATGTTTTCTTTAATTGTGAGCTTGAACTTTCCTAATGTTCCTCTTTTTCAGTCACTAGGATCAAATTTATTGAGATTGAAACAGTGAGGCTTAGATGTTAATGATAAAAGAACTGAGCTACTCCATTAATTTATTCTTAGGCTATATAACAGATTAGCCTGATTTTTTATTTTTAGATGAATTATTTTTCTAAAGAGACTAATGAATAGGTTCTACTTACCCAAAAATTGATCTTAGCTTATTATTGTACAATAATGCATGGATGTTAAGATTTAGGGGCTGATGTGTTGGAAATGAGATTCAAATTTGCTGGGTTTTTTTGTTACCATAGACAAGAATTTCAAGTTACTAGGTCGTTAATGTGTATTCATTTTTACATATTATCAATTATCTTGCACTTTTATAAATTTGTGTCTTCTGTGCTTTGATGTCTTTTGGTTATTAGGCAAATAAAAAAAGTAGTGGTGGCACTTGGACTTAAATAAACTCTCTGGAACTCTATTCATTTAAAATGGTTTCTTTTCTCATGATAGGGGGTTGCTGTAAGAGTGCGAAGGCCAACGGACTACAATCCTTCATTAGCTGCAGCACTTGGTCCTAGCCAACCAAGTCCTTACCTTAACTTGGCTGCTGTTGGGCTCACACCAGGGTGAATTGGCTTTTTTATTTTCTTAAGTTTAACAATGATGTTAAGCTTTAGTTGAGAAAATCTTCTCGTTTGCTAAATCTAGACTTGATTGACAGTGGAATGGGTGGAGCAGAGGGACCTGACCGTATCTTTGTGGGTGGACTTCCATATTACTTCACTGAAGAACAGATAAGAGAGTTGTTACAGTCTTTTGGGTAGGGTCCTAAATTATCAGCCATCTTTCTCGTCTTAAACATGCAATTTTGAGTAACTTTCAAGTCGACAATGTTTTTCCTCCAGGAAAAAGTTTCACTCTTATAGATCTAAATCACATGTCTTATTATCTAGAAATACCCATTCTAACTATAGACTTTTCTGCAGACCTCTTCGTGGGTTTGACCTTGTTAAGGATAAAGACACAGGAAACTCAAAAGGATATGGTTTCTGTGTCTATCAGGTAAATAATCAGGGCTTAAAACCGTTCTTGGTTTGACTGCACTCTCCTTACAAGTAATGTTTGTTGTTGAGTTTACTGAGTGACTAAGATCTGGTTCATGACCATCTTCCTTCTCTTCATGGATTTGTTGTGTTTATAATTCAAGAGTGCTGTTCCTCATGAATTCTGGTTTTCTAATGCACAAACAACTTCAGGATCCGGCAGTGACTGACGTCGCTTGTGGTGCTCTTAATGGCTTGAAAATGGGTGATAAAACTCTTACTGTTCGGCGTGCTACTGCTAGGTTTGTGTTCTTTGATCAGAAACTTCTACTCAGATGGGGAAAATGAAATAATTTTAATCAGTACTTATGTTCTTCCTTTTTTCTTACTGAAATTGTGTATATTATTCCATTAATATGGTGTTCAACATTGTTGCACAGGAATTCTTGTAAGATTTATGTTTATATAAGGTTAATCTTTAAATCAAAATGTAAATTATTTGAATTATAAGAGATTAAAGAAGATGTTGCTATTCTATTTGAATTATATGCATGCTTATTTATTTATTTTTGATGAATTTAATAGAAGTGCATTTGGCAAGGATGCAAAAATTTACTTCTGATCAGATTTTGGAGTATCAAGAGAGTGGGAATTTGTCTGTGACCTGTGAAGATTATGATTTTTAATTTAACAGAAACATTATAATTTTATTGTTATATTTTGTGATTTGCTGTGACCTGTGAAGATAGGAAAGGTTGTTTGCTTTTTCTTTATGACTTTAAAAGTTCAAAATCAACTGTCCGCATTGATAAGTTGCTTTTAAATATTTCAATCCCATATACAATGCTTGAAACTTTGTTGCAATGGACTTTCACAGCACTGGACAGTCGAGATCAGAACAGGAAAACATTTTAGCACAGGCTCAACAGCATATAGCCATGCAGGTAAGTTATACCTATTTTTTGCCTCCTGTTTGTTACTTTTAATAGTCTTGTCACTATGCTGTTGACTTATTGACTATTTTGAGTTGTAGAAAATGGTTTTGCAAGCTGGTGGTGTAAATCTTCCTGCAGCGAGAATGGCACTAATAGAAAATGCAGAAAGTCCTACTAGAGTTTTATGTTTGACTGAGGTAGTATCAGCCTTTGATATAATAGCATAACCTTGCAAGTTGCAAGAAAAACAGAATGTCTTATGATATGTGATATATATATATTGTTAGAAGATTTTTCATTTCAGCTTTCAGCTTTTAAGTCTTTATTTTCTCAGTTTCAACCCTTCATATCCTGCTTCATGATCAAAAGACTTTAACTGACTGATTGATTGTGCTCCTTCCATGAAGGCAATTACCGCTGATCAACTTGGGGATGATGTAGAGTATGAAGAAATATTAGAAGACATGAAGGATGAATGCAACAAATTTGGTGATTAGTACATGATTTTTGTTTTTTGCTAACCTGGTCATTCTTGTACTTATAATTTTGTGCGTGTTTGGGTGTGGCTTTTTCCCTTTCTAATTGTGCGTACACATCAGGACTGTAAATTTTAACTTTGCTGATAGAGGCTTGTAAATGCATTTTTAATATATTTATTTTTTGGGGGTCTGGGAGTTTTTAGAACCATAGACATAAATATAGGAAAATATAAGTAATCCATTCTCAATTATTATTTTAGTATGGAATAGAGAAATAGTGGTGAGTTCAATGCATTAAAAAATATTGCTATTATTCGTCTATTTTTACTTCACCAAGTAGAATATATTGATATAGTAATCTCATGCAAAACTAAGTGGATGGAAATTCCTATAACAGGGATTTTGTAATTATAGATAATATACTGAGAATTTATTTATTTATTAATATTTATTTGTTGTATTTATTAGGAACTGTGGTGAATGTCATTATACCTCGTCCAAGTCAAAATGGGGAGCAGATACCTGGTGTTGGAAAGGTATTTGATCAATGTGCTGCATTCAATTTTTGGGTTTCTGCCTGCCCTTGGTTTATTGAATATTTCATCTGTTCCTCTTTCCAAAAGAAATGCTTTTGGATGCATTACTTTAACATATAATTTATACCTTGAGCATTTGGTTATTATACTTCTGGTTATGCTATTCTCTTCCTTTCTTGATGTGTTCTCATCCTATATTTTCCAAATTTGACTATGTCTCTGAGGATGGAAAAAGGATGTCTCTTTGTTCTCAAGCCAGACTGGCAGATGGCACTCTAATGTCTGAACCCATCCATCCATCCTCACTGAATATACAAAGGGTTGAGATTAGATAGAAATCTTCTAGTATCATTTGGATTTGGCTTCTTTTTCTTAATAGCAGAAGAGAGAGAAAGGAGAAATGTTGTAGTTTTTGTTGCAGAACATGAAGAAATCAATTTTTGGAATTTGGTGTATAAATTGCATTCGAGTAGATTGTATAAATATCTGTCCAAATTTCTAGTTTGGCATTCATTATGATTTATGGGGAAGAAAAGAAAGAAAGAATGAGAGAAGATGTTAAATTTTTGTTGCAGAGACATAGAGAGAGTGAAAGAAAAGAGAGGGGAGAGTGATGCGGTATTTTTCTTTCTAAGAAATAGTTTGTATCTGAATTCCTGTTGATCCAAGGGTCATGGTCAATGTCCGAATTAGAGGCTTGCTTAATATTTGTGATGTACAGTTTTACACCTGATTGTCCAGTATTTTATGTTACTAAGCTTCTGACTGATTATGTGTTGAGGGGGCGTCTTTCTTTTTCATTATTTCATTGCTCATACAAATGGAAATGTGGATTTGGGTTCTCTCTCCTTGCAGGAAGTTATTTCATTTTTAACTTTCATAGATGTGTCATTCAATCTCCATTGTTGAGCTTTTCAGGCTTAACACTAGTTGTGTGCACAATTCATATATCATCCCATGGTTTCAATTTCAGGTTTTCTTGGAATATTCTGATACTGTGGGCTGCGTAAATGCAAGGAATGTACTCAACGGAAGAAAATTCGGGGGTAACATCGTGAATGCGGTTTTTTATCCAGAAGACAGATATTATAGCCAGGACTATGGTGCATAAGAATACTAGGGCATAGTTTTTATTTAGTTTTGTTACTTTTTGTTCCTTGAGTTTCCTTTAACAATGGAAAATAGTTTAATGTATCAAATGATTTTCATTTAACCAGAAAAAGAAAGTAGAATATTAATTTAAAAAAAGAGAAAAACAAAGAAAATGGAACCTATTAGATGTGTTATTCTTATTATCAGGGAATGTACGTCACATATGTTAGATGAAGTGCATTTTTCGCCCTTCTCTTGACATGATATGTTGGCTAAAGCAACTTTACTCAATTAAGTGTTTTTTTTTCTTACCTTTTTTTTATGAATATTGATATATTGTTTACATTGTGCTTTGTAGAAAGGTAAAGCAAAGTAGTCTACTTGGATGTGGTGGTGTAATTCAATTTGCTTTGCTGCCTGCCTATTTTACCTTTATCCACTTGCCCTTTTTTGGTATACATTCTGGCGTTAAATGTCACTATTAAATCACTGCATGAATATGCTCTACCCTTGGATCAATTCGGAGTTGTGTGATACCAAATCTATTTATTTAGTATCTGATTGTTAATGCATTTAATTTTGATTTTTGTTTATTTTGATTTTTGTTTATGTTTTATAGTTTTTGTTTATGATTTTTTGTTTATGTTTTTGCTAAAAAAAAAAATAAACCACCATTTTTGTCTTTTTATGTAAACGATAAAAATTTGTTTTAGGAATTTCGGATCTAGACAGTCTAGGTAGACCTGGTAAAATGTTATACGATACGAAACGATATGATAATTTGCGGGTTTGGGTCTGCAATATCGGATCGGGTTGATATCAGTGTCACACGATAGGATACGATAAGAAAACGGATTGAAACGGGTTAGAATACGTTAACACGATGGGTTACAATAAAACTCGATAAAAAAAAATATTAATTTAATTATTTCATTATAGTTAACTTTTTACATTTTTTTTTAGTTTTAGAAAACTATAAAATTCATATTTTATTTCATTAGAAAATTACAATTTTTATATTATTTATATATTAATATTTTATTTTAGATTTTATCTTTTTTATTACTTATATTAAATGTACAATTTCAGTTTGGTTTATTATATTGTGAATATTTTTAAATTAATTTAGTTTGTTTTATAATATTTTTAAATTTATAATTGAAATGCATATTTTATTTTTTAGTCACGATAAATATTTAATATAGCTTTAATTCATAATATTTTACATATTTTAAATTCACAGTTATTATTTATGTTGAATTTTAGTATGTTAATATATTTTTGTTTAAATGTTTAACATATTATTTGAATATGTATTTAGGCTTAATAGACATGAATTGATAATGATTTATCATTTGACAATATATATTAATTTAAATAATAAAAAAATAAAACACTCACGTACATGTTTAGTAAATAAGAATAAAACAAGACACGAACACGAAACGATACGACATGAACACGGTTCAACACGAAAACTTAACGAGTTGGATTCGGATGAACAAAATTTGACACGACACAATACGAACACGGTTCAACACGATACGTTACTATGCCTAAATTCAGGGTTATGGCCTCTACTAGAAAGTTTAATATTCTAACTCTAACCCGGTGGTCTTGGTCACAGTCTAGTTCAAGTAGTCCGTAGTCTTGGCCATGTCAAGGAGGTCCAAAGTATTGGTTCTGTCTGAGCAGTTTTGGATTTCGACCCTAATATAGCCTTGACAGGGCGATCTCAAGTCTTGGATTTCAGCCTCAACAAAGCGATCTCAAGTCCTAGATCTAACCATGACCAACCAGTTCGTGGTCCTTAGGCAGTCTAGGTTTCTCGGCCCTGGGTTTCAGTCCTGAGTTTCGGGCGGTCTTAGGTTTCGGCCAAGACCAGATTGTCTAGGGTTCCAGTAAGCACTAGGTTGTTCCAGGTTTTGGCCCGGACAAGACTATCTCAGGTTCCGGCCAAAATGGGATGTCCTAAGTTCTGATTCCAACAGGGATGTCTTGGGTTCTGGCCTCAAGCAAGCTATCCTAATTTTGCTGCCCTAACCAAGTGGTCTGTGGTCCTGGCCATGTCAGGTCAATTCATGGTCCTAGCCCATTCGTATTCTAGACCCTGACGGGTAGTCATGGGTACTAGACCCATCTAGGTGGTCCTGGATTCCTCCTGCACTCAGACAATCTCATGTTCCGAACCTATATGGGCGATTTCATGTTCAAGCATGGTTTGGGCTATATTGTATCTGGACATTATCAAAGACAAAAAAAAATAAATAAAAACTGAAAATAAAATGATTA
>QANX01002274.1:0-23203 GCA_003254975.1 Ochetophila trinervis | reverse complement strand
GTCATCATCTTTTGCTCCAATGCTAGAATATGACTCTATGATGTCCGCATCATATTTAATATAATTTAATTTTTTAATACTAAAACCCTAATAATGGAAAGTGAACATTTTAATGGTAACCACTTAAAATCATCTAGACCATTGGTTTTAATCCAATAGTCCATATTAAACACATCTTTTATAACATGTTTTTATCCTTATTTTAAAACAATAAGGATATTCTTATTGTAGAATGATTATATATATATATGAAAAATAATGAATGTAGCATGGTTTGGACCACCAAGAGAAATAGCCTAAGCATCTTTCCCATATTTCCTGATTGTTTTACCAATAAGAAAAACCATAAGTATAATTGAGACCTAACTTATTCAAAAGTGAGAAAATATACAAAATTCACACGCAAAATCTGCATGATCCATGATGTGGATGATTATAATTAGGGTTTAATATATGTACTAAAGATAAGTGGAAATATATAATTAGGTTTATAGCTAGCATGCAAATTAAATAGGGCCTGCCAGTACTAGAATTAATTAGTATATATAAATTGATTAAGTAGTTAAATATTTATTGAACCATTCCAAAAGGGTGTGGTTTATAAATTATTATTTTTAACTAATGTAATGCCAATACCAGTAGTACTTCTAAATATTAACACCTTGAAAATTTGAATAGTATGTTATGAAAATATAATATAGAGTTAATTAGATTAATTACTATATATATAATATTGTTAATAGCACAAGTAATACCATATCCTACCTATATAATTAATCATTTGAGATATAAATATTAGTTTATTCTGAAAAACATGTTGATGTGGATAATAAAAATCAGATCTATATGATCAGCATGCACAAGACACCATAGAAACACTGTAGATTATATATATAACAATCTCACATTCGAGCGATCTTATAGCTTGATAGCATCACATCAATATAATAGTTTTACCATATCAAAAATCGTATATTTTTAGACAAATATTTATGGTGGCACAATAATTGAGAGGTTCCTTTTCCTTTCTCCAATGTTTCATATATATGTATATATATATATATATACACTCAAAACCTAAGGTTTATACAAGCATAAATGAAAATAAAATTATAGTGGATAAGAATCACACATAGAGAAATATCTTTGGGAAGATTCTAGACTACTAATATAGGTTTGAGCTGAGTGATTTGAACCATTTCTTTGAGCTTTGAGTGCTTTATATCATGCTTCTTCTTTGGGCTTTCAGGTGCTATATAACCTATATTAACACGCCCCTTTAAACTATAAAGGGAAAAACCACTTTTAGTTTGACATGAAGGCAATTAAACCTAGGAGCTAAGAGAGGTTTAGTGAGTATATTTGCTATTTGGTCTTGAGTGGGAACGTAGCAGATAGCTAGCTCTTAGAAAAGGATTTTATCACGCACAAAATGGAGATTAATCTTGATATGTTTAGTGAGAGAATGAACATTGGTTTGAGTGCAAATGAAGTAGCACTGATGTTATCACACCACACATCTGGGCACTGTGTATGAGATATGGCAATTTTCCGAAATAGATGTTGGAGCCAAGTAAGTTTGGATCAACAAGAGCTAGAGCTCGATACTTACTTTTGAAACGCTCCAAGAGATTACATTACAGCCCATTAATATGGTGTACCCACCAGTGGATCGGTGATCACCGAGATTTTTTCCCCAATCTGCATCAGAGAAAGCATTAAGTGTGGAATAAGTAGATGGTTTGAGTTGAAGACCAAGATCAAGTTTCTTGTATGTATCGAATTAGTCATTTGCATGCTTTCCAATAGGGAACTTGTGGTTGTTAAAGGTATTGACTCAAATGATTTACAAAAATAGAAAGAAATATTTCAGGTCTTGTTAAGGTGAGGTATTGCAGTGCCCCTATGGATCTACGATAGAATGTGGGATCTTCAAACAATTCACCATTAGACTTGGTAAAGATGGCTAAAGTTTTGAAAAGAGTGGGGCACAGTTTGGAAAAAATCATATTAAAGTGAAGGAGAAAACATGCCATGTATTTGGACTGTGAAATATACAAACCTGAGGAGTCTCAATAGGTTTCGAAGCTGAAAAAATATTTTAGCGACCTAACTGTTTGAGAAAAAAATTTGAATTGAGATCAACTTGCAGTTTATGAAGAGTGAGATGAAAGTTACCCGATGAGTAATATGACACATACATCAGTTGAGTAGTGAAGATGAACAAAGAAAGATCTGCCTGTGATGCGGAACCCCAAGCTTAAAGAAACTGTAATTCCAATACACAAGATGGTATGAAACAAACCCTAGGTAAAAACCCGCCCTAAAGCACCTCTCGTTATCAAATGTATCTAGCAACACTAATTAGAAGGCAAAAAATGAAATTGAAATTCGCCACAAAGTAAATACCCTTAATAAGAAGATCAATTACCAATGCAAAAGGTAGAAGAAGAACTATCCTCACTTAGAACACACAAGTCTTGTTGAAAACAAGAGTAGATTCTAAATAATCAATAATCAAAAGTTTTCTTCCTTACAAGCTAGTAAACTCTTTTATATAGAGATTAGGGTTAGGTTAAAAATCAATCTAGACTCTAAAATAATTAAGAAAGTAATCCTAAAGCTAAAAACTAACCCTAAATAAATAAAATACAAAAATAGCAATTATTACATAATTGCCATTATAATCCAAAAATAGCTAAATTACGAAACTGCCATTATAATATGAAAAATAGCTAAAATTACAAAACTGCCATTATAAGATTCTTATTTTCAAAACTACGTTGTTTCGTCTCCACAACTCCTGAGCATCATTACCACCTTCATACATTGCTTGGACATCATGCTTAAATCATCATATTTTGCTCCAATGGTAGAATATGGCTCTATGATGCCCACATCATTCCATTTCTCTTCAAAAAAATTCATCCTCGAATCTACATCCATATCACAAGGAGAAAGATCAGAAACATTCAATGACGTAGACACATTATATTCACCTGGAAGATCAATCTTGTATGCAATGTCATTAATCTTTTCGAGCACTTGAAAAGGTCCATTGCCTCTGGCATCCAACTTAAACTTTTTTTTGTTATGAAACCTTTTCTTCCTCCAATGAACCCAAACCCAATCACATGGTTCAAATATGACTTGCTTGATTCCCCTTGTTGGTTGTAATTCCTTTAGGCATGTCCTCTAGGAATTCCTTCAAGAAAGAAACAAAATTACTATGCAAATTTAGGTTAAGGTTAGCTTCATAAAAATAAAATTCCCTAAACCTCACAAGATTTAGTGCTCTCTTGCATAAGCATGATCCTTTTACATCTCTCTCTTTTACATAAAATCTCTTTTTCTTTTCACTCTTTTCACTTATCTCTCTTGCACTTTCCTCTTTATTACTAGTGCAATCACTCACCATTGGGCCTTTATTTTTATTCTTTTCACTCTTTGATGAGGAACCCCAAGATTAAAAAATCTGAAACCCCAAACACACAAGAATTATTGAACAGTAATTGGAAACAATAACCTGCCCTACCAAACTCTTAGATAACTTGTATATAAAAATGTGGATTAGAAGGCTAGGGAAAGAGAAGAATAATCGCCACAAAGTTTTTCTACTTTGATAAGAGAATTCAACTCCTAATGTAACAAGAAGAAGAAATTGATTCCTCACATTGCAAAAACACTCCTGGGAGCAATAAGAAAATTAATTCTCTCAATTGATTAAAAACTTAAATCTGTCTTACAAAGGAATTGATCCCCCTTTATATAAGAACTAGGGTTAGATCAAGAATCAATCTAAACCATTAAATATTAAGAAAGTAATCCTAAGGTTGAAAACTAACCCTAAAAACAAAAATAGCAAAAATTACAAAACTGCCATTATAATCCAAAAATAGCTAAATTACGAAACTGCCATTTTCATCCGAAAATAGCTAAATTACGAAACTACCATTATCATCCAAAAATAGCTAAAATTATGAAATTGCCATTCTAAGTTGTTTATTTTTAAAATGACGCTGTTTCATTTCCGCAACTCTCGAGCATCATTACAACTTTCATCACTTGCTTGGACAACATGCTTAAATCATCATTAGGCCTCGAAAAAGTGTTAAAATCATTTGGAAACTTGAATCGATTTTCATCCATAATTCCTTTCACAAGTCCAAGCATTCCCTCTTTGATCTTCTTAGCTCAAGAACGCGTCACTTCATATTCTTTAATCTTAGGGTTCCGCATCAACTTTCCTCACTTCTTCAACACTACTGAATCTCATACCAAGATTAAATTGAAGGTCTTTCATGTCTACTTCCACATTAAACTTAGCATACCATTTGCTTTTTGGCATATCATCCTCACTGTTTGAACTACAAATACTCCACAATGTTTCCTGGTCATTATCAAAGTCAGAATTCATCACCTAACATTGCCTCACCATCATCCCTCACAGACCCACTGTCATTTATCCCACCCTATTCAACATTCATATCAACAAACTTGTTAAATTCCATATCATCAGAGACTTTGTACTCTGTTTGGTGGAAATTAGAATCACAACTATCATCATCACTTTGACTCTCATTTACACATCCACTCATATCCTCACCTCTATGGGGTCCTAGTGCAATTAGGTTACATTTAGTTGGTGGTAAATTAATCTCATTTCAAAGTCATCAAAGTCGACACCACTATCAAACTCAGCATGATCAAAACTAGTATGAGTCTCTGCAACTCCAGAGCATCTTTACCACATTCATCCTTTGCTTGGACATCATGCTTAAATCATCATTAGGCCTCATAAAAGTGTTCAAATAATTTAGAAACTTGAATAGATCTTCATCCATAATTCTCTTCACAAATCCAAGCATTCCATTTTTTATCTTCTTATCTCGAGAACGTGTCACTGGTCTACTAGACAGGATGATGTGATCCTCTTTTGCTCCAATTCTATATGACTTTATGATGCATGTACAGGATGGGGGTGGCCTCATGATGCGAGGCTCCAAAAGAAACCCTTTAAAAACCTTCAAACCACAAGTTCTATAAACTAACAAGGAAATAAGAACAAAAATATATAGATTGAATATAGAGAACAAGAAGAAAGAAATTAAAAGATAGGTAGTTAGACCATCATACTATCTAGCAAGATAGGAACCACTAACTATAAAAAGTTTGACCCTTTGCTTATGAAAGAAGCAAGAACCCTTTGCTTATAAAAAGTAGAACGTGCCATTGGTCTACTAGGTAAGATGATGTGATCCTCTTTTG
Source organism: Ochetophila trinervis (assembly GCA_003254975.1). NCBI lineage: Eukaryota > Viridiplantae > Streptophyta > Magnoliopsida > Rosales > Rhamnaceae > Ochetophila > Ochetophila trinervis. The sequence goes on along the minus strand of QANX01002274.1, from coordinate 17,935 downwards.
CTCCAATGCTAGAATATGACTTGATGATGCTTGCATCATTCCCTCCTTCTTCAAAAAGATTCATCCTCGAATCTAAATCCATATCCAAAGGATAAATATCAGAAACATTGAAAGTAGCGGACTCATTGTACTCACCCTGAAGGGTGATTTTGTATGCGTTGTCATTGACTCTTTCAAGCACTTGAAACAGTTCATCTCCTCTTGCATCCAACTTCGATTTCTTAAGGTTGGAAAACCTTTTCTTCCTTAAATATACCCAAACCCAATCTCCTGGTTCTAATATCCTCCTCATGTCATCCCAAAAAACTTTCCCAAAGAGACTTAAAAATTCAACATCCCTATCATATATAATAGTTCTAAGCACTCCACGCGATTTTGATTTCTCATCAAAGTCCTGCAATAAAGAGACAAAAACACTAGGCAAATCAAGGTTAATGTTAGTTTCACAAAGCAAAACTTCTCGAAACCTCACTAACAATATTGCTTTCTTGCCTAAGAATGCACTCTTGACTTTTCACTCTTTTTCATTAAAAATCTTTTTCTTTTCACTTTTCTCTATTGCACATTCCTTTTTATTTTTCTTACTAGTGCAATCACTCACCATTGAGCCTTTATTTATATTATTTTCACTCTTGGCCTCTTTACACTCAATTTTTTATTTGCCTCACTTCCCAAATCCCCATGTGAACCTTTGAATAGTTTCAATTGTTCAAGATACACCTCCATTGGAGATAAAGGTGCAAGTGTGACTTTCTTTTCATTATGCTCATGTCTCCAAGCTCTTGGCTCCTCCCTCCTTGGATGTCTCCTCATTGTATGATTTGAGACTTCATCATCCTCGGAACCCGATGGCACTATATCTCTAGTTCGCGAACCATATCTCCTTGGGTTATTTGTGGCAATCATAAGGACTTCACTTACCTTATCATTTAGCTCATCCATCCTCTTGTTCAGCCTCCGAAATTCTTTTGCGAAGGCTTTGTAAAAGAGCTTCATGCTGATGTCATCTCATTTTCGAGCTCTTCTTTGAAATAAGTGACTTAATTTTCCTTTTCTTATTGACATAATAATTTCTACAAGACTCTTTAGTAACAGAAAATCTTTACTTCTCTCATTCACGTGTTTCACTCTTTTTAATGGTAACTACGCTTGTGCTTCACACAATTTTGGCTTTTACCTTCAATGTGTTCAACACTCGAGCCTTTTTACCACTCACAATCTCTTTAATCAAGTTGCACTTTAGAGTTAAACACAAGAAATCAAAACAAGAAAAACAAAAAGCAATTATCATAATCTCAAAACCTAACCAAATAAAGAAAGTAGATCAAAAGAAAAGAAAAAATAATAACTAGAGTAATGGAAAGCAAAGATTATCCTAAGGAAAAAGAAAAAAAATAAAAAATAAAAAATCGAATTTTTTTTTAGATGCCTAGCGGACGGGCCCGCCCAGGTGTGACCCCAGGTGCGACCCCCGCGCCTAGTACTGTGATTAGGGTTTTTTTTTTCTCTTTTTGAATAAAAATAAAACCCAAATCAACAAGATAAAAAAAATGCACGAATCAAACACAACCTTTTTTTTGTGGAATCAAAGTATTATGAACGAAGAACACAAAAAAAAAATTGAAAACAAAGATAGATAGATACTTATCTCAACCAATGCTCTAATACCAATTGATGCGGAAGCCAAGATTAAAGAATCTGAAATCCCAAACACATAAGAAATATTGAACAATAATTGGAAACAAAAACCTGCCATACCAAACCCTTAGATAACTTGTAGTTAAAAACGTGGATTAGAAGGCTATGGAAGAGAAGAACAATCGGCACAAAGTATTTCTACTTTGATAAGATAATTCAACTCCTAATGCAACAACAAGAAGAAATTGATTCCTCACCTTGCAAGAACACTCCTAGGAGCAATAAGAAAATAAATTCTTCAATTGATTAAAATCTGAAATATATCTCACAAAGGAATTGATCCCCCTATATATAAGGATTATGGATAGATCAAAAATCAATCTAAACCATTAAATATTAAGAAAGTAATCCTAAGGCTGAAAACTAACCCTAAATAAATAAAATACAAAAATAGTAAATATTACAAAGTGTTATTATAATCCGAAAATAGCTAAATTACGAAACTGCCATTATAATCCGAAAATAGCTAAATTATGAAACTGCCGTTATAAGATGCTTATTTTTAAAATGACATCATTTCGTCTCTACAATTCCCGAGCATCATTACCACCTTCATCCCTTGCTTAGACATCATGCTTAAATCATCATTAGGCCTCGAAAAAGTGTTCAAATCATTTGGAAACTTGAATAGATCTTCATCCATAAATCTCTTTACAAATCCAAGCATTCCATTTTTGATATTCTTAGCTCGAGAACGTGTCACTGGTCTACTAGGTAAGATGATGTGATCCTCTTTTACTCCAATGCTAGAATATGACTTTATGATGCCCGCATCAGTAAAAGTGGGCCTCGGATGCATGTACAGGGTGAGGGTGGCCTCATGATGCGAGGCTCCAAAAGAAACCCTTCAAACCACAAGTCCTATAAACTAACAAGGAAATAAGAACAAAAATATATAGATTGAATATAGAGAACAAGAAGAAAGAAATTAAAAGATAGGTAGTTTGACCGTTACACTATCTAGCAAGATAGAAACCACTAACTATAAAAAGTTTGACCCTTTGCTTATGAAAGACACAAGAACCAAAACTATATTTAAACACATAAGAAAACAACTTGAATGCTTAAAGAATTGATAAAACTCAAGAGAAATATTATAGCTCTCAAAGTTTAAGACTAATCACTCTTCATAAAATTGTGTCCCTCCTTAAATGGAGAGGGGGCTATATATATTGCATCTTGAGGCTCTTATTCTCCTTTTATTTTCAATATGGGACTTTTGTAAGAAGCATTTTTCAGCCTAATAAAAGGGTTCCACGTTTTTAACTATTCTTGCACCTCACAACTTTCCTTTTCTCTAATTTTTTCCAAAAAGATTGGTAATTAATCTAATTTACCTTTAATGAAGCATGTGACATGACATATGCCTTATTAAAGATAAATTAAATCCCTTGAAACTCTTGCCAACTCCAAATGATGTAGATTTTCTCTTGGAAATCTTCATGATTGATCCAATTATTGGCTCTTTCAATTTTTTCATGCGTGGAAGCTTTTCTGATAAAACCATGCAAAGGCTCTTTAAATTTCTTAGACCAGCTCCTTCTAATTGGTCCTTTCGAGAGTTGGATTGGATATTTTGCTATCGTATCATTCCACCTTCCTTGAAAAAGATTCGCCAATAAATTGTTACCTACATCAAAAAATGATAGATCACTAACGTTAAATGTAGCACTAACACTATACTCACCCGATAAATCAATCTTGTAGGCATTGTCATTGACATGCTCCATGACTTGAAAAGGTCCATCGCCACGTGGATGAAGTTTGGATTTCCTTTGCTCTAGAAACTGCTCTTTTGGCATGTGCACCCAAAACCAATCTACAGGCTCAAAGGTTATCTTGTTGCGTCCTTTATTAGACTTACTTTCATGTAGCTTTGTCTTCTTCTCAATATTTTGCTTTAATTTTGCATGAAACTCTTAGACAAATTCAGTCATCTGCTTTCCATCTAAACTAACACTCTAATCAAAGGCAGCAAGTCCAAAGGTGTTAGTGGATTAAATCTATAAATGACTTCAAAAGAAGAACAATTATAGAAGTATGCAAAGTATGATTATATGCAAATTCAATATGTGGCATGCATTCCTCCTAATTCTCTTAAGTTCTTCTGAATAATAGCATGCAACAAAGTTCTTGAAGTTTTATTAACAACCTCTGTTTGTCCATCGGTTTGAGAATGACAAGTAGTGGAAAACAACAATTTGGTTCCTAGTTTATTCCACAATGTTTTCCAAAAGTGACTTAGAAACTTAGCATCCATATCTCAAACAATGGTTTTAGGAATTCTATGCAATCTAACAAATTTCTTAAAGAACAAATCTGCAATAGGGGTTGCATCATCGGTTTTGCCAGAAGGTATGATATGTGACATTTTAGAGCACCTATCAACAACTACAAATATAGAATATTTACCTCTCTTAGATCTAGGTAAACCTAAAACAAGTCCATTGAAATATCAACCCAAAGTTCACTAGGAATAGGTAAAGACATATACAATCCTTAAAGCAACACTCTAGACTTAGCTTATATACATGTCATACAATTTTAACATAATTTTTCAACATATTTCTTCATGTTCGGCCAAAAGAAGTGCTCAACTAAAATGTCTAAAGTCTTAGTTACCCCAAAATGCCCCATGAACCTTCCACCATAGACTTCCTTCCTTTACTAACAACCCTCTAAAAGAACTTGTGGGCACACACAATCTATTTTCTTGGAACAAATATCCATCATGCCTAAAAAACTTATTAAAAGCCATTTTCTGACATGCACTACATATATTTGCAAAATCAAGGTCACTAATATATAAATCCTTGATAGATTCAAATCCTAGTAATTTTGCATTTAGAGTTGAAATAATTGCATACCTTCTTGACAATGCATCGGCCACTACATTGTCTTTACCTTGTTTATACCTGATGACATAAGGAAACGTCTCAATGACTTCAATCCCTCTGGCATAACGCCTATGCAACTTCCCTTGTCTTTTGATGTGCTTTAAGGATTCAAGATCCGTATGAATCAAAATTCTTTGGGCCATAAATAGTGTCGCCATGTCTCGAGAGCTCTCATCAAGGCATACAACTGCTTGTCATATACTGTATAGTTAAGTATGGCTCCACTTAGCTTTTCTCTAAAGAAAGCTATCGGTAGATTTTCCTGCATTAACACATCGCCTATGCCAAGATCAGAAGCATTACATTCAATTTCAAAAGTTTTAGAAAAATCAGGTAGTGCAAGCACATGTGTAGTAGTTAACTTTTCTTTCAAAAGTTTGAATACCTCCTCTTGTTCTTTTCCCCAATTAAAAGCTACATTATTTTTCACTAATTCAAGCAAAGGTGCAGCTAATGTGCTAAAATCCTTAACAAACCTACGATAGAAGCTAGTTAAGCCATGAAAACTCCTAACTTCACTAGCATTTTTTGGTCTAGACCAATCCCTAATAGTTTGAATTTTAGCTTCATCTACTTTAATTCCATTAGCACAACAATGCATCCAAAGAATGTAATTTCTTGCATGCAAAAAGAACACTTTTTGAGATTAGTATAGAATTTTTCTTTTATAAGTATTTCCAAAACATTCCTTAAATGAATAACATGCTCTTCCAAGTCTTAACTATATATAAGAATATCATCAAAGTAAACAACAGTATACTTACCAATGAAAGCACGTAAAACTTGGTTCATTAATCTCATGAAAGTACTTGGTGTGTTGGTTAATCCAAAAGGCATAACCAACCATTCATACAAACCATGCTTTGTTTTGAAAGCAAGTTTTCATTCATCCATTTCTTTCATTCTTATTTGATGATATCCACTTTTTAATTCAATCTTAGAGAAAATACTAAAACCATTCAATTCATCCAATATATCATCTAATCTAGGAATAGGATGACAATACTTTATTGTGATTATATTAACGACTCTACAATCCACATACATTCTCTAAGATTCATTCTTCTTAGGCACTAATAGGACGGGCATAGCACATGGGCTCATGCTCTCTCTTAGATATCTTCTTTTCTAAAAGCTCATCTACTTGCCTTTGAAGTTCCTTTGTCTCATCAGGATTACTCCTATAGGCAGGTCGGTTTGGGATGGAAGAACTAGGCACTAAATCAATTTGATGCTCAATTTCTCTTATAGGCGGCAAACCACTTGGCATTTCCTCTGGGAATACATCTTGAAATCCATGCAAAAGAGAAATGGTTGCACTAGGCAAACAATTATTAGCATTAAGAGTTTCATCTTGGTAAAGTAGGACATACATGGGCTTTTTGGCAGGGACAACACTTCTAATGTCTCTCTCTTTTTTTGCATAGAAACTCATTTGTTTTCTTTCTCCATCTTTTTCTTTTTCTTTCTTTTCTTCACTCTTTTCTTTTTCTTTCTTTTCTTCACTCTTTTCTTTTTCTTTCTTTTTGTTCAACTCACTCTCTCTTTTGTCTCTCATTACATCATATATTTGTTTTGGAGTCATAAGCATGAGAGTTATTTTTCTTTCATCCTTGAAAAATGTGTATTGAGTATTGAATCCATCATATGTCACCTTTTGATCAAATTGCCAAGGTCTTCCGAGAAGTATATGACCAGCATGTATAGGTACAACATCACATAAGACTTCATTTTGATATCTCCTAAAAGTAAAAGGAACTTTCACCTGTTTAGTTACCTTTACTTTTCCACATTCATTTAACCATTGTAGCTTATATGGTTTTGGATGCTTCATAGTGTGAAACCCCAATTTCTCAACCAATTTCATGCTAGCTACATATGTACAACTTCCTCCATCGATGATCCCAACACACAAGATGATATATTACAAACCCGATCTTTCACTTGACACCTAGTGTGAAATATATTCACTCTTTGATCCTTGTCATTTTCTTTCGTTTGTAAACTCAATGCTCTTCTAACTACGAGTGACTCCCCAACTGCAGCATACTCTCCATCACTATCACTATTATTGGCCTCACCTTCTGATGCGAAACCCTAAGCTTAAAGAAACTGTAATCCCAACACACAAGATGATATGGAACAAACCCTAGGTAAAAACCCGCCTTATAGCACCTCTAGATATCAAGTGTATCTAACAACACTAATTAGAAGGCAAAGAATGAAATTGAAATTCGCCACAAAGTAAATACATTTGATAAGAAGATCAATTCCCAATGCAACAAGTAGAAGAATAACTATCCTCACTTGGAACAAACAAGTTTTGTTGAAAACAAGAGTAGCTTCTCAATAATCAATAATCAAAGTTGTCTTCCTTACAAGCTAGTAACCCCATTTATATAGAGATTAGGGTTAGGTTAAGAATCAATCTAGACCATAAAAATAATTAAGAAACTAATCCTAAAATCATAGTCTCCACATCTCCATTATCCATTAAAATCATAGTCTTCTTGTTAGGACAATAAGAAGCAAAAACAAATATAGAGAGAGAAAACATAATGGTGCAGTTCCACTACATTAGTTATTTCTCTATTCAGCCTTTGTAAAAATCTAGCCATGGTGGCCTCACGGTCCTCTTCTATGTTTGCCCTAATAATAGTAATCTTGATCTCCTTATAAAAGTCTTCTACATTCTTACTAGCTTGTGTAAAACCTTGAAGTATGATGCTGAACCCCAAGATTAAAGAATCTGAAACCCCAAAACACAAAAAAAATATTGAACAATAAATGGAAACAAGAACCCGCCCTACCAAACCCTTAAATAACTTGTATCTAAAAACGTGGATTAGAAGGCTATGGAAAGAGATGAACAATCGCCACAAAGTATTTCTACTTTGATAAGAAAATTCAACTCCTAATGCATCAAGAAGAAGAAATTAATTCCTCACCTTGCAAGAACACTCCTGGGAGCAATAAAAAAATTAATTCTTTCAATTGATTAAAATCTGAAACTATAATATGTCTCTTACAAAGAAATTGATCCCCCTTTATATAAGGATTATGGTTAGATCAAGAATCAATCTAAACCATTAAATATTAAGAAAGTAATCATAATGCTAAAAACTAACCCTAAAAGAATAAAATATGAAAATAGTAATAATTACAAAACTGCCATTATAATCCAAAAATAGCAATAATTACAAAACTACCATTATAATCCGAAAATAGCTAAAATTACGAAACTGTCATTATAAGATACTTATTTTTAAAACTACGTCGTTTCATCTCCGCAACTCCCGAGCATCATTACCACCTTCATCCCTTGCTTTGACATCATGCTTAAATCATCATTAGGCCTCGGAAAAGTGTTCAAATCATTTGGAAACTTGAATCGATCTTCATTCATAATTCTCTTTACAAATCCAAGCATTCCCTTTTTGATCTTCTTAGCTCAAGAACGTGTCACTGGTCTAGTAGGTAAGATGATGTCATCCTCTTTTCCTCCACTACTAGAATATGACTCTATGATGCTCGCATCAAAGTTTCTAATAGAGCTCTCTATAATAGTGACTGGGTACAAATCTTTTCTTCATTACTACCTTTTAACTCATCCCAAGATTCAATAGGTCTTTTCTCTATTTCTTCTCCTACTAATCACCAATTGATCCCACCAAACAATGCCATAATCACAAAATTCAATCACAGTAAGCTTAACTTTCTTAGCTTCAGAATAATTATGACAGTTAAATATCATATTAACCTTCTTTTCCCAATCAAAAGATGGCATAGAAATCTTAATGTTGTTGAGAATTTCATCCTCTCTTTCTTCTCTCCTTCTATTCCCCTAGCTATCTCTTAAAAAATGGTCACTTTCTCCATCTTCAAACCCAGCATCGGTATCCCTAATTCTCTTGCTATTCCTTCTCAAAGAAGAAGAAGCTTGTGGTATATCCTTGGTCTTCTTGATTTTGGATTCGGTTCGTTCCATTTGTTCATTCATATGTTCTATTAAGTTAAACATAGGGGAAAATTGTTGTTCCATTGCTTAAAACTTAAGTTTTTCATCCATTGCTTCCAAAATAAAAAACCTCAAGAAACAAATCACTCAAATAAACGCACGCACTAATGAGAGTAAGGAAAAGTTTTATCAAAACTAAGAGAAAAAAATTCAAGAAAGTATAACTTGTAGATCATATATAATTAAGGCGAGCAGAGGGAAAAGAAATAACACGAACAAAACCTACATTAGAAAGACTAAAGAAATAACACGAACAAAACCTACATTAGAAAGACTAAAGAAACAAAAACACTTTTAAGAAATTAACTAGACAAAATTAAAGATCCAAAAGACAAGTTGGGTAAAGAAGACCAAAGAAAGGAAAACTCAATAAGTTAGCAACAATCCAACTAGGAAAAAAAATTCAATAGCATTTAATTTAGCAAACCAATCCCAGAGAATATCTTTTGGTTTTCTTTTTGCATTTAACTTAGGAAAGCAATCCTATAGAATATCATTTGGCAAAGTTTTTTTTTTCGTTTTTGTTTTTTTAATCTGATTGCCTTTTTTTTTTGGAAAAAAACAAACACAAAAAGGAATAAAAACAAACAAATCAAAGTCTTATGAGAACCTTTGCTCTTCTACCAAATGATGCGAGACTCCAAAATAAACTTTTTAAGAACCTTTGAACCACAAGTCCCATAAACTAATAAGGAAAACAAGATTAAAAATATATAGATTGACTATAAAGAACAAAAAGAAAGAAATTAAAAGATGGGTAGTTTGACCCACTATCTAGCAGGATAGGAACCACAACTATAAAAAGTTTGACCATTTGCTTATGAAAGAAGCAAGAACGAACTAATCACTCTTCATAAAATTGATAAAACTATTAAACTTTCACTCTTCAAATTATATTTGAACATATAAGAAAACAACTTGAATGCTCAAAGAATTGATGAAACTCAAGAGAAATATTATTGCTCACATAGTTTAAGACTAATCACTCGTCATAAAATTGTGTCTCTCCTTGAATAGAGACGGGGCTATATATATTGAATCTTGGCGACCTTATTCTCCCTTTATTTTCAATGTAGGACTCTTGCAAGAAGTCTTTTTAAGCCGAATAAAGAGGTTCCAAGTTTTTAACTATTCTTGCACCCAACAACTTTCTTTATCTGTAATTTCTTCTAGAAAGATTGGTATAATTAGTCTAATTTATCCTTAATGAAGCATGTGACATGACATGTGCCTTATTAAATATAAATTAAAACCCTTAACTTTTGCCAACTCCAAACGGTGTAGATTTTCTCTTGGAACTCCTCACGATTGATCTAATTATTGGCTCTTTCAATTTATTCATACGTGGAAGCTCTTCTGATAAAACCATGCAAAGCCTTTTTAAATTTCTTAGCCCTGCTCCTTGTAATTGGTCCGTTGGGGAGTTGGATTGGATCCTTTGCTATTGAATCATTACCTGCAAGTAGATGGAAAATTTAGGCCTTAGTTGAATATACTGTAAAGTGTTGGGGCCTAATAAAATAACACTTAGCTAACCTACCCTCATAGAGGTTATTGGACAATTATAACACCTCATAATCAATGTACATGTACTTCAAATCATCTTTCAATGTCTGACCGGGAAGGCAAAACCAATAGCTCATTTTACTATGGTATCCTAGTTGGTTTTCTATGTAATTAAATTAAACAAAGGACAACCTATCAGGGTCAGTAATAAAAGTTATCTACATTACCTCTTACATAAACTTTTGTACCATCACATCTCACCACCTTGGTACCCAATAAGGATGACACATGGAGGATGTGTGTTGATTGCTTAGCAGTGAATAAAATACGGTAAAAGTTTCGTTATCCCATTCCTAGGTTAGATGATATGCTTGATGAATTGCATAGTGCTTGCTTATTTACTAAGATAGATTTAAAGAATGATTACCATCAAATTAGGATGAAGCCAGAGGATGAGTGGAAAACTGCTTTTAAAACAAAATATGGTTTATATGAATGGATGGTTATGGATTTTGGGTTAACTAATGCTCCTAGTACATTTATGAAATTAATGAACCATGTTTTAAGGGATTTTCTAGGGAAGTTTATGGTTGTCTATTTTGATATAGCAAAAGTTTAGATGACCATGTGATGCATGTTAGACAAATGTTAGATGTGCTTAGAAAAGAGAAATTATATGTTAACCTTAAAAAGTGCACATTTTGTATAGATAAACTTGTTTTTCTTAGTTTTGTTGTGAGTGCATGAGGTGTTGAAGTAAATGAAGAGAAGATCAAAGGCTATCAAAGAATGGCCTACACTTAAGAACATGTCTAAAGTAAGAAGTTTTCATGGTTTAGCTAGCTTTTATAGAATGTTTGTGAAGGATTTCTCTACCATAGCAGCTAATTTGAATGAGATTGTCAAAAATGAGGTAGGTTTTAAATGGGGTATGGAACAAGAATATGTGTTTCAAACTTTAAAAGATAAGTTATGTTCTACTCCTATTCTTATTTTACCTAATTTTGATAAGATGTTTGAGGTTATGTGTGATGCTTCTGGAATTGGTATAGGTGATATTTTGATGCAGGAAAAGCATCTAATTGCATACTTTAGTGAGAAGCTAAATGAAGCTCAACTCAAGTATACGTATGACAAAGAGTTGTATGCATTGTCTCAAGCCTTGGAGGTGTGGCAACATTACTTGTTTCCAAAGGAGTTCGTGATTCATACTGATCATGAGTCTCTCAAACACATCAAGGGACAAGGAAAGCTTAACAAAAGGCATGCAAAGTAGGTTGAGTTCATAGAGACTTTTCCATATGTGATATGCTACAAGCAAGGTAAGGAGAATGTAGTAACCGTTGCATTATCTCGAAGGTATGTTCTCATAACTACATTAACTTCAAAGTTGTTAGGTTTTAAGTAGTTGAAAGACATGTATGCAAATGATTTTAAAGATATTTATGTTGCACGTAAACAAGGTGCATTTAATAAGTTCTATAGACATGATGGTTTTCTGTTTCGTGGTTCTAGAATTTGTGTGCCTAATTGCTCTATTAAGGAATTGCTTGTTAGAGAATCACATAGTGGTGGTTTAATGGGTTATTTGGTGTGCACAAGACTTTAGATGTTTTATTTGAACACTTTTATTGGCCACATATGTAAAAAATGTTCAAAGAATTTGTTCTAAATGTATTGCATGTAGACCGACCAAGTCTAAGTCTATGCCACATGGGTTTTATACACCTTTGCATATTCCTTATGAGCCTTGGGTTAATATATCCATGGATTTTGTCCTTGGGTTATCTAGAACTAAGAAGGTTAGGAATAACATATTTGTGGTTGTTGATAGATTTTCTAAGATGGAGCACTTTATTGCATGTCATAAGACTAATGATGCTACAAATATTGTTGACTTGTTCTTTAGAGAGGTTGTAAGATTGTATGGAGTGTCTAGAACTATTGTGTCTGATAGGGATGTGAAATTTTTGAGTCACTTTTGGAAAGTTTTGTGGGGTAAGTTAGGTACTAAATTGTTGTATTCTACTACTTGTCATCCATAAACCGATGGTCAAATCGAGGTGGTTAATAGGACTCTAGGTACTTTGCTTGGTGCTATTGTGGGTAAGAATTTGAAATATTGTTTACCATTTTTTGAATTTACATATAATAGAACTATTCATTCTTTTACAGGTTTTTCACCATTTGAGATTGTGTATGGTTTTAATCTTTTAACTGTGTTGGATTTGATGCATTTACCTCAGAGTGAAATTGCTAGCTTAGATGGACAGAAGAAGGCAGACTTGGTTAAGATTATACATGAGAATGCGCATTTGCAAATTGAGAAGCGTGACCGTTTAACTGCTCAAAAAGCAAATAAGGGGCGAAAGCAAATGATATTTGAATCTGGAGATTGGGTTTGGGTACAGATGATGAAGGAAAAGTTTCCTAACCAAAGGAAGTCTAAGTTGGATACTAGAGATGATAGACATTTTCAAGTGCTTGAGAGGATCAATGACAATGCCTACAATATTGATCTTCTAGGTAAGTATAACCTCTCTGCGTCATTTAATGTTGCTGATATTTCTCCTTTTGACATGGATGCATATTCAAAGACGAATCTTTTTAAGGATGGAGGGAATGATGTGGGCATTGAATGCTCTTTTAGCATGGATGTTTGTGATGATGATATTGTGTTGCCAAGTGGACCAATTACAAGTTCTCGAGCTAAGAAGATCAAAGCGAGAATGCTTGGACTAGTGAAGAGATTTATAGATGAAGATCGATTCAAGTTTCCAAATGATTCAAACACTTTTCTGAGGCCTAATGATGATTTAAGCATGATGTCCAAGGAAGGGATAAATGTGGTAATGATACTCGGGAGTTGCGGGGACGAAATGACGTCGATTTAAAGCAATAAAGTGCTTAGCTCGGTAATTTTATTATTTTTTGAATTCTATTTAGTTTTCAGCCTTAAGATTACTTTCCTAATTTATGTAATGGTCTATATTGATTCTTAACCTAACCCTAATCTCTATATAAATGAGTTATTAGCTTGTAAGATAACAACTTTTTGATTATTGATTAATACATAATTTACTCTTATTTTCAACAAGACTTGTGTGTTTCAAGTGGGGATAGTTCTTCTTCTACTTGTTGCATTACGAATTGATCTTCTTATCGAAGGTTTTACTTTGTGGCGAATTTCAATTTCATTCTTTGCTTCTGATTAGTATTGCTAGATACACTTGGTATCTAGACGTGCTATAGGGCGGGTTTTTACCTATGGTTTGTTCCATATCATCTTGTGTGTTGGGATTATGGTTTCTTTAAGCTTGGGGTTCTGTATCATCTAGCCATGTCCATTTTGAAGACTCATGCCATTTTTGCCTTCCTCATTCACCAATTTGAACCCTTGAATGGACTTTTGGTGAACGAGATGTTGATTTCATGTGAACCCACACTGAAAAATTGAAGAATTTGGAAGAGTTTTTGTTTGATTTTGCTACAATTTAGGTCATGCGGGGAAGAACCTTCTTCTAATAGATTTTTGGTGGAGTTTTTAGTGAACCCAAACAACGAATTGAAGGATTTATGTCATTAAGGAAATAACCATTCTTTGATTGGGTTTAGGGTGGTTTTTTCATCGATGCTTGGTGGAGTTTTTCTTTGTCGATTTATGGTGCACTGAAGGCATTTTTGTGGTCAATTTGTGGTTTTTTCCCAATCCTCTAACCCTAAGCAACTAAACAGAGAGAAAGAAAGATAGATTTATTGTGGAGAAGAGAATGTTTACAGCGATTCTGTTAGCGTGGAGGATAAATTGATAAGGACATCGAGCCATACAAAGGAGGTGGTCCATATGATGGGTTGAGCTATCCAGAAGGTCGGGTGACATGTAGCCGAGCTAAGTAATTCAAGAAGGCTTTGGAGCTTTATATTCAACAAGCTTTAGTTAAAAAGCCTAGGGAAGCTATGGATGGGCTTAGGGTGTTTACATGTATCAATTTGTTAAGCTACATTAAAAAGTAGGCATGCTTGGGCTTATGGCATGCATGGGACGTATGGATCAACCATAAGGGGCGTATGGGCTTAGGGCCTAGGCGTGTTTCAACTTGAACCATGGGCTTGAAATTATCTTGTAATATAGTTTATTAGTTAAGGATATATTAGTCTTTTATTTTCTATTTTTTTTAGTATTTATTTCCTAATTTCTAGGGTTTATTATTTAGGAAACCATATTTGGAATATATTATTTTTCTATTTAAGGCCAATTCGGCCAGCAATAAAAAGATACGAATTATTCAGCAATATTGTGAGAATTATTTTTATCTTTTCCTTTGTTCTTCTAGTTCACGCCTAGTGTTTGTCTAAAGAATAATTTTCAAACTTATCAATCAAAGAGCGAAGCTTTCATTGTGGCATTTATAGCAAGGTTCTTGTCTTTTCCATAGACAACGGGTCAAGCTTCCATACCAAAGTTCCAATCTTTCGTTGGATTGAGGGTCGAGGTCAACTTCGTAACTATTGAACCATTGTAGAACAATCCATCCTGCTAGAATTCGCATCAGTTGGTATCAGAGCAAGGATTCTACATGTTCTATCTATCTTTATTTTGTTTCCGCAAAATAAATAAAATAAAAGAGTACAAAATCACTTCTTAAATTTTTTCTTTTAGATTATAGTTTGGTAGTCCTAAACGTGCTATTTTGAACTAACCAGCAGTAGTACAAAAATATATATATATATTGCCCTTTTGGCCATTTAAATTCATTCTATAATTTTGCTAGAGATTACACAAATTTTAGTTAGTAATTTTATTTGAAAGGTTGGATTTGTGCTTTGAACGTTAATTGTAGGTCTGAATTAGTCAGAACTTAGTGAATATAATTAAGAGTGGTAAAAGGTAGTGAGTGTGTAAACTCATTAGAGTGGTTAAAAGCCTAGCTGAGTGTAAACATGAGTGGAGTGCCATTATTTAGAGTGAAACACGTGAGAGAGCGATTTGTGAGGTCCATAATATTATATTAACCAATCTTTGCAGGTCTGAAAACATGTCACAGCAAGGTGAAACTTCTCAACCTAGAGTGTTCGAAGCTCTTAATGATATAAGAGTGATTATGGAAGCAATGACAAGACAATTTGAGTAGATGAGTGCAAGGATGGATTCAAAGATAGACTTAAAGTTTGATGGACTGGAAGAAAGGATACATCAAGTGTAGAATAGGCAAGGAACACAACAAGGTGAAAATCAAGACCTACCACAATCACAACGTGGAGGCTATAGGGGTGGTCACCAACAGGCTGTAATTAGGGGAATGTGGGTTAACCAACCTGGTTTTGAAGACGAATATGAAACCGACATGGAGGAAGCACAAGAAGTATTCGATAGAGGTCCATACCACATGGACTATGGAGGCCAAATGAATAGACCAAGGTATCGTGAGAAAGATGATGACTTGAGCAACATCGAAATGAAAATACCATCATTCCAAGGAAAAAATAATCCAGAAGCTTACTTCAAGTGGGAGAAGCATGTCGAGATGATATTTGATTACCAACATTATTCCGAGCTTAAAAAGGTAAAACTAGCTCCTGTTAAATTTACTGACTATGTTATTGTTTGGTGGGATCAATTAGTGACTAGCAGGAGATGGAATGGTGAGAGACTAATTAAAACATCTGATGACATGAAAGTTGTGATGAGGAAGCGCTCATTCCAAGCCATTATCATAGGGACTTGTGCAAGAAATTACATAGGCTTACACAGGGCAGCAAAAGTGTTGAAGAGTACCACAAGAAGTTGGAGATAACTATAATTCGTGCTAATGTGGTGGATGATCGAGAGGTGACCATAACACGTTTCTTAAACGGATTACACTGTGAGATAGCTAATATGGTGGAATTATAACATTATGTGGAGATGGAAGAGTTGGTGGACAAAAGCAATTAAAATTGAGAGGCAACTTAGGCTAACCAAGCAAACCCGTGGGGTACCAAGCGCGGGAACATATTCCAAACCAAATTGGAATAGACATGAGGAAAGGTCTACTTAGAAGGATAGGTCTCTAGCACAACAAGAGAAGCATAAAGAGGTTAAGGCCGGCTCTAGCCCATTTTCAGGTAAACCCAACACTTCAAATAAACCGAGGTGTGATATTAAATGTTTTAAGTGTTTGGGCAGGGATCACATGGCAAATAAGTTTCCTAATCGGTGTGTGATAATTTTGAATGAGGGAGGTGAGTATGAGTCTGAGAATGAAAAAGATGAGGAAAAGGAGATGCCACCATTAAAGGAAGTGGTGATTCTTAGTTTGCCATAACATAGGATTCTTTTGTGGTTTGGAGAGTATTGAGTGTGCAAACCAAGGAGGAATATGAATCACCACAATGTTACAATTTGTTCCACACCTACTATTTGGTGAGTGGAAAGGCTTGTAGTGTGATCATTGATGATGCGAGTTGATGAGGACATCGAGCCATACAGAGGAGGTGATCCATATGATGGTTTGAGCTATCTAGGAGGTCCCGGGACACATAATCGAGCCAACAATTCAAGAAGGCTTTGGAGCTTTATATTCAACAAGCATTGGATAAAAGGCCGACGAAGCTATAAATGGGCCTATGACGTCTACATTGAAATTATCTTGTAATTTAGATTATTGATTAAGGGTAATGTCTTTTATTTCCTATTCCTTTTAGGGTTTATTTCCATATTTGGCAAACAATGTTTTTCTATTTAAAAGGCAAAATTCGGCCAGCAACAAGATACGATAGATTATAGCAATTATTTTGAGAATTATTTTCTCTTTTCTTTGGTTTGTCTAAAGAACAAACTTCCAACTTATCAATCAAAGAATGAAGCTTTGATTGTGGTGTTTATAGCAAAGTTCTTGTCTTTTTCATAGACAACGGGTCAAGCTTCCATACCAAGGTTCCAATCTCTCGTTGGATTATGGGTCGAGGTCAACTTCATAACCATTGAACCACTGTAGAATGATCCATTCTGCTAGGATTTGCATCAGAAGTTGTACCAATGTAGCTTATGGTGGAGAAATTGGGATTGAAGACCTCGAAGCATCCAAGACCTTACAAGATGGTTTTGTTGAATGATTGTGGTGAAGTGAATGTGGTGAAACAAGTGGTGGTTCCATTTTCAATTGAGAGGTATTCATATGAGGTGATTTGTGATGTGGTACTCATGCATGCAGGTCACTTATTATCTGGGAGACCATGGCAATTTGACAGGAAAGTGACACATAATGGTTACAAAAATCAATATTCTTTTGAGTTTAAAGGAAAGTCACATACATTGATACCGATGACTCTTACCGAGGTGTATGAAGACCAATTGAGATTACAAAAGCAAAGAGAGACCTATGGTGAGAGTAAATCCTTTAGTATAGGCAAGAGTGAGACTGAGAGCTCCAAAACATAAATGAATGGAAAGAAAGAGAAAAGTGAGATTTTGAAAAGAGAAAAAAAACAGCACAATTTATTTACGAGTGAGAGTGAAATTAGGAAAGCATTGACTTTGAACAAGCCGATGATGGTGCTTGTTTATAAAGAGGCTTTATTTTTTTCTAACGATCTTGACACTTGTGTTCCTAGTTGCATTGTGTCTATTTTGCAAGAATTTGATGATTTTTTCCCGATGATCTACCAAGAGGATTGCCACCAATTAGGGGAATCGAACATCAAATTGATTTAATTCTGGGGGCACCATTACCAAATCGACTAGCCTATAAGAGTAATCTCGAAGAGACAAAGGAACTCTAAAGACAAGTCAATGATGACAGGACCCGCCCCGGAAATCCCTCCGGATTTCCCGGAG